>VXAC01003174.1:56828-153018 GCA_013399225.1 Rhipidura dahli
TTTTTGGTGGTGTTTCCCACTGTCTTTAATGAGTATTTTCATTTCAATGAGCAATGCTGAATGAAGAAAAGTGAATTGCACGCTCAAAGAAACCTGATCCAGAAGGGAAAGAGGATTATTACTGGATTTCCAAGCTGCACCTGTGCATCATGTAATGCTCTTTCTGTCTTTAACCACCAATATTTACATAAGTCTGCTCTGATGTTGGGGAGTGGAAGAAAAAATGCTTTTAGAGGGGCACAAAGATGCTGAACACCCACAGTGTTGGTCAAAAGCAGTGGGGCCTTCAACCGTCCTTTCCTGTAAGAATTATCTGGTGCTAACTGAGCATTAATTTCCTAAGACTTTTATTTGCATTTTGCACGCAGTATCTGTTCTTTCAGCTTTGCTTAATAAAAAGAATCCACACAAGCATAATGCCCACATACTGTTACTGCAATGTTCTTCCTGTGAAACAAATTTTCTCGTCAAGAAATTGATAATTAGGCCTCAGTTTGCCATCCATAGCTTAGCAGTAATCACACTTAACAGGGCTGGCCCTAGGGCAGGTAAAATAGGCAGGCAGTTATCCACCCAGCCTGGCTGGAGGCATCAGAAAAAGCAAATTTGCAGAAATGAAACATTTATTATTCATTAATGTTAACAGTTCTCTCTTAAAAATTGACATAATCTAATTTTCTTGGTGTTTTATTGGGCAGGTAGGAAGCTGCCAGCAGGCTGGCAAAAGGAATCGCTCATCTGCACTGGAAAACAGAGAAAATATTTAATACAAGCTGTGGGGGGAAAAAATGAGTCCTTGGTGTAAACAGAATTTCTTGCTGAATCTCAAATCTGACTCCTGTTAAAGGTGTAATTGCAAAGTTGGTGCCTGCCAATGGATCATCTGAAAGGCTGTAGCTGAATCTTTTGCCACAGTGCAAAATACAGGGAGGTGGGGGGCAGCAAAAGGCAGGATTTGGTGGAAAAAATACTCTTGTGAAGGGAATGAAGTGACAGGGGATGAGATGAAGCAGGAGGGGTGTGGATGGCACTGCAAATTCAGGTTCAGAGCACTGAGCCTGTGTGTGCTCCAAGGGTATTCAGCACCTTGCAAACCTAAATGGGGATGGAGTGTGGGCACTTGGAGCTTGGAAATTCATGGATTTGCCTCTGCCTGACCTATTTTTGTTATTGGCCATTGTGGAATAAAAGAGAGGGGGAAATAGGACAAAGGGGGGGGATGGCTTTAAGGTGGAGGAGGTTGGATTTAGGTGAGGAGGTTGGATTTTAGTGAAGAAGTTCTTGGCTGTGAAGATGGTGACACTGGCACAGGATCCCTGGCAGTGTCCAAGGCCAGGCTGGATGGGACTTGGAGCAGCCTGGGACAGTGGGAAGTGTCCCTGCCCATGCTAGGGGTAGCACCTGGATGGGATTTAATGTCCCTTCCCACCCAAACCATTCCATGGAAACAGAGCTGCCTGTCCAGTGCTTCAGACTGAGGCCCATTAATAGGGTGCTGTGTGCTAAAACTGAACCTTCCCTGTCAAACAGGAAAATAGACTTGGAAATAAAGGTGGAGGGGACTGCAGATTGGTTTAAAAACCCAATTTTTTCCACGTTTGCTGTGAACATCTATGTGAATAAAATACTCCATCCCCTGGAAGCTTTTTGATTTGGCAACACCAAGCTGAGCTCTTTGGCTCTGTGGCTGCCTGCAGGACCTGCCATGATGCCAGGAAAAGCATTTCTTGGGAAGTGTCCCTGTGGCTGTTGTCAGTTTGTGCTGAGGTCATTGGTCTGGGCTTAGGGCAGCCAAATGTGGTGTGCATTTCATCCACATCAAAGCTCATTCTGAAGCAGTTTGGTGCAGATCAGCTGCCCACATTTGTGGGAACGGGGGTGATACACAGAATAAAGATTAACCCGTGTGTGATGTGTGCTCTGTGGTGGGATCCATGATGTTAAATCCTGGTTTTTGGGGCTGGAATGCTATTGGAACTTGAAAATAGCATTTTTACAGAGGGAGCTGAGTGGTTTCATAGCTCTGGAGCTGATCATCTCTGTAGCATTGCTGTGCTCCTGGAGTTACCTGTTGTGCCACATGAGGAGTGGTACAGTGGTGTTTGTTTTCCTCTGCTGCTGAATAGCTTAGTAAACATCCTGTTCTTTCAGCTCACAACAATAACAGAAGTGTATTAGCTTGTGAAGAAATGATAACTTATTTTCTGGCCTTTTACAGCATCTGCCTGTTGTGCTCTTGTGTTGTTTGCATGCTGGAGAGTTTCCTTTTTCTTCCTTTCCTCCCCACATTAATGCATCACAGTGTGGGAGTAATTTTAGACAGAAGATGAGATTGGGTGGTAGCTGTTCATGGGGCACATGCACATCTGGGCCAGATCTATGAGAAGCATTGATTTGTCAAAGCACAAAGAAATATCCAGCACTGGCTGTAATGTGAAATAACTTCCTACAGAGTGTATGGAGTCTGCTGGTGTTGGATGTTGCTGGGACCAGAAGAATTACACTGGGTTGTAGAGATAAATCTCTTTTGTCCCTGCTGAATGTATTGTGGTTTTGAAGCTCTGTTTGTATTTTTGTGGTAAATGCACACCACAATTTTATACATTATAAAAGTGAGATGTGGTGTGACTTCCTTAAAGAATCACAGAACAGCTGGAATTGAAAGGGATTTTAAAAACCACTCCCTGCCATGTGCAGGGACACCTCCCACTGTCCCAGGCTGCTCCAAGCCCCAGTGTCCAGCCTGGCCTTGGACACTTCCAGGGATCCAGGGGCAGCCACAGCTGCTCTGGGAATTCCAGCCCAGCCAGCAATTCCTTGCCCAGATCCCACCCAGCCCTGCCCTCTGGCACTGGGAAGCCATTCCCTGGCTCCTGTCCCTGCAGGCCTTGTCCCCAGTCCCTCTGCAGCTCTCCTGGAGCCCCTTCAGGCCCTGCCAGGGGCTCAGAGCTCTCCCTGGAGCCTTCTCCTGTCCAGGTGAGCACCCTCAGCTCTCCCAGCCTGGCTTCTCAAAATTCCTGAGTATTTCACTGAGAGAACCATTTCATTCTCCTCCTTGGAAGAAAATTCTGAGACTCTGAGATCTGTGGAGGGGAAAAAAGCTTTAATGCCACAAGTGGGTTTTTCAACTGCTTCCCAATACCTTGTTGACCATTTATAGTAAGAACATAAATGCAAAATCTTGTGTTTCTCTTCACTCAAAAGTGAATTACCCTTTGGCTTTTGATGGCTACAGTCTGGGCAGCTGCTTTAAGAGGACAGGTAAATTCAAACTTTCTTCTGGGTCCTGCTTGTGACACGCTGTCCCCTCATCTGTGGTGCTGAGGCAGGAAGATTGTTGCAGAGCTTGGAGTTTGTTCATTTTTTTAGGGAGGTGCAGCCTCGTGCAGAAGTGGTAGAGCTGGCAGTTATATATAGAAATGTGAATATATTTTCCTGTGTATTTACCTTTGGAAATGAGCTATTCCTGGCCTTGATGTGAGGTGTTGGAGGAAGCAGCTGAAGGCTTTGGGCTCTTGCACAGTGACAAGGCTTCAGGACTCCTGAAAAAGTCTTTCCATATATTCCCTCTGCTTGTTGGATTGGATACTGGAAATAGGAGATGAAAAATGCTTGTGACCTACAGATCAACTTCTACTAAAATGAATAGTCCCAATGGACATTTTATTAATCTAATTCCAGTGTCAATTCAGTGACCTCAGGGAAATAACAAGGTTCATTTTTTTTCTCCTGAGAAATGTGCTGTACATCCCATGATAAAAACATTTCAGGGTTGTGTCTGATCATCTTCTCCTCTCTCCTGTCTTCCATCTGTGGGAGTGACTCCAGTGAATGAAGCATTTTGCATTTGTGTAAGCTGTATTTTTAACTGTGTAAAACCAAAAGTCAATGAGATTTGGCTCAATGAATTTCTGTTTTATCATAGCACCAAAATGTCTCTCAGCAGACTAACAGCCAGTTGGAATTACTGTAATCCTGGTGAGCTCTTGCTAATGAGACAGGCATCTGCAGCCATCCAGCTGCCAAGTACAGATTCCAGGTATCTTACAGAGGAGGAGGATTCTCATTTGGAAAAAAATCAAAATGAAAGAAACAAGTGAACTGCTCAGGAATCCCTCCTGGAAATCCCCACCGAGTTCATTGTCTGCTGCTCAGGATCTAAACTGATTTTCCTTCTGTTTGTCCTCTGTTTTGATTATTTTTCAGGGAGTTCTGAAATGCTGATGTATATTTATTATCATTTCATAATCCTGTCCTATTTGGTGATTTCCCCCTTCAAAGTTCTTCCTGCAAAGTTTTTTTTTCCCAAACGATTTGGATCCTTTCTGTTTGACAAACAGTGTGTTGGCTTTTCTTCTTCCTCACGACACATTTTAATAGGACTAAAACAAGCAGAGATGCCCTTGGCTTACTTTTCTGCAGTGTTAGCAGGAGCATGCAGAATCTCAGGAATATTAAATATTCCTTGCTTTTCTCTATTTTTTTTTTTTTTTTTGTGCAGAGCAAGAAAAAGAAATGGCTCCTGTACAGTGAGACTTAGATGGGAAATTCAGGTGTAGTTTCAAAATCTTAGTGATTAATCCAGTCTTGTTATCACTGGAAATAACCAAATCCTAAACCTAAAACCTTACATTTCTGAAACTTGCTGAGTGTCTCAGTAAAGTGAATGAAAAAAAAAAATCTCTTGTTCCTTTTTTCCATTTGGGTTATTTGGGTTTTGATTTAAATTCTTACTCTGTCTTTAAGGAAATAATCTACAGGTGTTTAAGGAAACTCATGGGAGTGCAGGGCTAAGAAAAAACCTGTTGGGGAAAATTTGTTGTTGTGTGGAATTTTGTATCCTTTTTGGTGTAGGGTGTGGTGCTTGGGGACATCATTTTATGGGGACCTGGCAGTGCTGGCTTAATGCTTGGACTCCATGATCTTAGAGGTCTTTTCAAACCTTAATAATTCTGTGATGTTTTAAACCAGAACAGGTGAAAGAACTGTAAATAATATAAGTTCTCTGGCCAAAATATGAGTGTGGTATTTTTAATGGTGATTGTTTTCATGGTATTTTCCCAAACCAGGTCATTAAGAAAAGCAGGATGTCCCCAGTACATTTGTTTATTCTGCATCCAACAGAGCCAGCTGGAAATCTTGGAATGTGGCAGTTGACTGAGCCTGAAACTTTTGTTCATTTTGGTTTAGTTGCTCTTTCAAGGGTGAGAGGGGACCAGACCTGTGCATGGTCCCTGTATGATTCCAGTAGGAATAATCTGGTGGGATCTCCAAGGTGTCTCGTTTCCAGCTCTCTTTGTCCTTCTGCCACTCCTGTGGCTTGTGGGATCAGGAGCTGCTGGGACCTCTCAGGCTGCACAAAAAGCTCTGCTTTGCTGGGCAAATGTCAGGTGTTTTTAGCAAAACACATTTTCCTATAGATGGGACAAGCTAAATTCAAATACAAGACAAAAAGACTGGGCAACACAATATAAATCTGCTTTAAAAACATGGCTGGAATTTGTTAGGAAGCCTGAGTTGGATGGAATTTGCTGGAGCAGTGGAAAAGGCTCGTGGCATCCTCTGACATGAGCAATGTAGTCTTAGCTTTGGAGAGAGATCTTCAGCTTTTGTAACCAACTGCTGGCACTGCAGATGGATTCTTTGGCAAATCCAGAATTCTGAAATTGGATTTGGGTTGATTAAAACTACAAACTTTCCTAGTCTGTGCTCTGGGCCAATTTGCTTCTGCTGCTGCCTTGTCTGTATCCATCCAGGCTTCTCCTGCGATCCGTGCCGCAGGTTAGAGAGGATGGATGTTTTCATTAACTGCTGGGACAGGCAATCCTGAGCAGCTCCAAACCCAAACAAAATGCCAGCTCCTGAGGAGGACATTCCTTGTGTCCAGGGTAGCCATGCTGAAGAATATTCTTCCAGCAGAAATAAGCAGTTCTTCACGAAGAAAATGTATTTATCAGCAAGAGCTCTTAATGCAGGGTGACATTCTGCCAGTCTTGCACGTGATTTTCATTGTAGAATCTTGGAATGGTTTGGATTGGAAGGTTCTTGAAGATGATCTGGTTCCAATACCCCTGCCATGGGCGGGGAAGCCTTTCACTAAAATTTGTATTTTCTGGGCCCAGAGCAACCTGGTCTTATGTTCTTACTTTTCAGGTCCTTTTTAAAGAGCTTTGGCTAAAACATAATTTAAAAAAAAAACCTTTTTCTTTTGTGAAAAGCTGATTTAAGCCACAGCTGAAAATGTCTGGGAGTAGAATTAACATAGAGTAGACTAACATTAGAAAGGATTCCTGTTTCTGGAGATAACCATGAAGCATGGAACTTGAAATGCTGCAATTAATTTATGCTTTGGAAGAAGCTGCTTTGAGGGGAGACTCGTGGGGGTCTGTAGCCTCTTCAGGAGGGGCAGCTCTGGTCTCAGCTCTCTGTGACAGGGACAGGTCCCAAGGGACCCTATTTCAGTTTATGTGCAGGAACTTTAAAGGTCCATTGAGCTGTGTCAGGGGTAGGTTGAGGTTGGATATCAGGAAAAGGTTCTTGCTGTTCTTTCTGGGGTTGTTATCCTCTCAAAGGGAGAAAGGAGAAGGTTGCATTGATTCTCAAACAGAAATTTGGAGTGAAATCAAGAAGCTTTGAGCTATGTCCGGTTTCACAAAGTTTTCAGCAGTTTTGCTGCAATCTTAATTGACTGAAATAAAAAATAAAATAAAAAAAATCCTGATAGATAATGTTAGTCAGAGGTTAAAGCTGATGAGGAGGGGAAATGAGGGCTTGTGATCCTTTCATGTTGTTCATGGGGTGTGTTTGAAAACTGTGGGAAGGCCTGGAGAGGTTTGTGATGGATTTCTGTGTGTCCCTGTGACATCCCTTACCTTTGGCAGGTAAGTTATGGGAGCTACAAAACGGCACAAGTTGCACTGACTCCCAAGACCAAAGGTAAGATATTTTTTTCCTTCTAGCTCTTTATAAATAATAAATCAGGAGACATTTCATACACTACATTGTGCCCGTATTAATGACTCTCTGGCAATGTGATAACCAATGGAGAACGTCCCCTGAAAAGGGAAGAAAAAAGCACTGAAGCCTTTAAAAACTGGCAGAGCAATAAACCACAATATTGATGGGTTTTATTTTGCTGCAGAGCATTGATCTCTGCCGAACACCAGCCACACTGGAATAAACTCCACCAGCCTTAACTCCAGATAACTTTTGCCACCTTGCTGTCTGTCCTTAGGACTTTATCCACCAGCGATGACGTGGAGGACCGGGAGAACGAGAAGGGGAGGCTGGAGGAGGCCTACGAGAAGTGTGACCGGGACCTGGACGAGCTGATCGTGCAGCACTACACGGAGCTGACCACGGCCATCCGCACCTACCAGAGCATCACCGAGCGCATCACCAACTCCCGCAACAAGATCAAGCAGGTGGGGGCCATTCCCAGTCAGCTCCACAGGCTCTGCTCCAGCTGCAAACCCGCTTTTCCTCTCTGCTCTTGTTTTAGTGGTGGTTTTGGCAGCGATGGAAGCTCCAAGCTCCTGTTTTAAGCTGTTGTTTCTCTGTTTTTCCAGCTTCATGTCATCGTGCTGAACTGAATTAAAAGGGAGTTGAGAAAGTGCTGTTACCCATAAATTCCCACTGCACTCCCACCTGGAGTACTGTGTCCAGCCCTGTTGGAACAGGTCCAGAGGAGACCCTGGTGCTGCTCCCAGGGCTGGAGCCCCTCTGCTCTGGAGTCAGGCTGGGAGAACTGGGAATGTTCCCCTGGAGAGGAGAAGGCGCCAGGGAGAGCTCTGAGCCCCTTGCAGGGCCTGAAGGGGCTCCAGGAGAGCTGCAGAGGGACTGGGGACAAGGCCTGGAGGGACAGGAGCCAGGGAATGGCTTCCCAGTGCCAGAGGGCAGGGCTGGGTGGGATCTTGGGCAGGAATTGCTGGCTGGGCTGGAATTCCCAGAGCAGCTGTGGCTGCCCCTGGATCCCTGGAAGTGTCTAAGGCCAGGAGCAGCCTGGGATAGTGGAAGGTGTCCCTGTCCATGGGAGGAGTTTGGAAGAAGATGATCTTTAAGTTCCCTTGAGCCCCACATCTTTGCATGATGCTGTTTCTAAGCCAGGCCTGAATACCAGTGACTCTGTGTCATTACAGGACCAGCCAGTCCCAATGCCACTGTCCCAGCTGGGTCTTCCAGGCAGCATTTTCTGTAGGATCTCACTGGGAATAAAAGTAGTTAAAAGTCAAGCTGAGAGGTGGATGTGAAGCACAAAGCTTTGCAGTGCCCCTGTTCATTTATTGTCTGGGCATGTTGCTGTCAGGTTTTTGAAGTCTCCAGGGCTGCTGAGCTCACACCTTTCCATCTCATCTTTTCATGTTGTGCTGTCTTGGCCTCCAGCCACCTCCTGAATAGTCTGGGCGATTCATCAGCTTGCTTTTTGCTCACAGAATATGAATTTTGATGCTATTTCCAAGCTCAGCTGTGTTGTGTGAATGTCCATGAACTCTGTGCCCCCGAATCTTTCTGCATTTTGAGTGCTCACACTTGGCTATGGTGCCAGTAAATAACTCTGGCACTCGTGGCTGGGGACTTGTTTAAGCTTCTCTGTCCCTGCAGCAACAGATGAGTTCTTTGGGTTCCTGTCTTGTACTTCCTGTACAGTTTGCTGTACCTAAACTTTCCAAATCAGGCACCAAATTTTTCATACTTTGTTTTTTTTTCCCCTGGCTCTGTGGAAGTCTCAGCTCAAAACCTTTCCCAGCAGTGCTTTAGGAGCAGTAGATTTTTACCCCTGTGGGGTTACAGACTGACCCTCCTGTCTTTGAAAATTCATTTAACATTTTCAAAGAAAATGAGAGCATTCTGATGCTTTCCAAGGGTAAGAGTTCATTCCAGGATTTATGGACAAAGCTCAGCACTCTGAAAGCAGAGATCAATTCCACTAAATTTGAAATCAACTGTAGGCAGTGGTCTGGTTTCACCCAGCATGCAGAGCTTTGCAGGGGTCACAACAAACAGAGAGTGGTGTGACCTTTGGGTCCCACCTAGAGGAATGACTGGGAGGGTGAGGGACCTTTTGGTATTTCAGTTTGCTTATTAGTTTTGGTCAATATGTATTGAAGTGGGGTTCACCTAATCTCACAGGAGGCCCCAGATCTGGTGTGTCATCAATCTGAGTTATCCTGCCAGGCTTGCTCTTGGTGTCCCCTCTGTGCAAGGTGGGTGATCACGTGGGAGTTCCTTGCAGTAGAAATTGTACAAGTGACAGAAATTCCAGATCCCTCTGTGGATCTGCCTTTTGTAGTCAATTCTTGTGGGAATTCCTGGTGGGAAGGGTTTAGTTTGGAGTTCAGCTACAGAGGTGTTGCCTCTGTAAAACTGAATTATGAAGCAGAACCAATTTGGTCTACCAGGGGGAAGTTTTTTTGAAGATCTGCTGTTCATTTCTTCCCCTGCTCCCAGATGTGGATAGAGTTGATGATCTTTCTTGCAAGGACAGGAGTAGGAATGTCTGGTGAGATTCCTTCTGGCCCCAGGATTCTTTTGCTGACCTAATTTGGCTCTCTGTAGCTGCAGTCCACTGATGATGCTGTGCCAGGTCAGTGAAACATTTCCAATTAATGTACTGAACAGGGATTAGATGTGAAATGAACTCAGTGTGTGTTTTAGTTTGCCTCTGCTTTTTATGACACTCCTAGATGAGGCTTTTTTTGTTGGCTGAGGATTTTTCCATGCTCCTCTTTTCAGAAGGACATTTTGGAGTGCAGTATTGAAATCTCAAACTCTCCTGCCTCTGGACAGAGGCTGTTGTATGGAGCTCTTGTTATTTACCAGTGTCCACTTTTGGTCCATTGATGTGTTTTTCGCCTTTTTTTTTTTTTCAACTGCCTTCAGGTCGACAAGGTAGGAGAAAGTGCAGCTGAAGTGGGATTTGTGGAGTGCTTCAGAGGCTCATTATTTAAAAATAAATTGAAGGGCTCCTTCTGAGTGTCTCTCTTCATGTGTAATTCAGTGAGAGTTCAGCCTGAGAAAAGGTTGGGCCCCAAGTATTCATAACTTATCACAAAACAAGAGTGGTGTGAAAGCAATGTGTGAAGCTGTGCTGCTAATTGCTTCCACATTTTAATATGGATTGTTGCTTTGCATTATGCAGGAAAAGCTAGGTTACACTGACCTTAGCAGGGGAGAACCTGAAAGCAGGGAATGCTGTGAGTAGAGAGAATGGAGAAAGAGAAAACCTCTTCATGTTGCCTGAAGGGGGAAAAGTTAGAGATTTTGCCATGTGGAAGATGGCATGAGGCTCAGGACCAAATTGAATGGCAGCACTAAAGGGTTTGTAATGGCCTCGATAAATAATGGAAATGCTGATTTGAACTCATAAATGTTCTGATTAAATCTTCTCTTCCAAAAAAGTTGGTATTGCTCGAGTTATTGGGAAAATGGTTTTATTCTTAGCTAGTCTTCTTTCAAGGGAAGGACACCAAACTTGAAGAAAGGAGGAGATGATGTGCCAAAAGATTTAATAGGCAGATGGAAAATGTTTGCAGCAGGAAAATTAGTGGTGGCTTATTTGCTTCCACTGAAAATTGGATTCTTGCTGTTTGCCAGAATCCTGAATTGGTTTTTGGGGAACGGGCACATCAGGCCCTGGTTGTGGTTGAGGATCTAGTGTTTAATTACATCTTGGTACTGTAGTTCAGGTTTCACTGGTGCTATAAAACCTGTGTTAAAGAACATTTCACTAGCAAAGAAGTTCAGTTTTGAGGCTCTTTACAGTTCCCCTCAGCCAAAGCACCACGGAGGGAATTAGACTCGGTTTTAGCCATGTGATATTTTGGGAATTCCTGATAAAGCAGAGGTGGGGAAGGGCTGCTCCCAGTGCCAGGGACAGATGTGGTTAACCCTTGCTGTGCTGCTGCAGGTGAAGGAGAACCTGCTCTCCTGCAAGATGCTGCTGCACTGCAAGCGGGACGAGCTGCGCAAGCTGTGGATCGAGGGCATCGAGCACAAGCACGTCCTGAACCTGCTGGACGAGATCGAGAACATCAAACAGGTCCCGCAGAAGCTGGAGCAGTGCATGGCCAGCAAGCGCTACCTCAATGCCACCGACATGCTGGTACAGCCCTGCTGCCCTTTGCCCTTTCCTTTGGCCTTTGGCCTTTCCTTCCCCTTCCCCTTTTCCCTTTCCTTTGCTTTTTTCCTTTCCCTTTCCTCTTTTCCCTTTCCTCCCCTTTCCTCTTTTCCCTTTCCTCCCCTTTCCTCTTTTCCCTTTCCTCCCCTTTCCTCTTTTCCCTTTCCTCCCCTTTCCTCTTTTCCCTTTCCTCCCCTTTCCTCTTTTCCCTTTCCTCCCCTTTCCTCTTTTCCCTTTCCTCCCCTTTCCTCTTTTCCCTTTCCTCCCCTTTCCTCTTTTCCCTTTCCTCCCCTTTCCTCTTTTCCCTTTCCTCCCCTTTCCTCTTTTCCCTTTCCTCCCCTTTCCTCTTTTCCCTTTCCTCCCCTTTCCTCTTTTCCCTTTCCTCCCCTTTCCTCTTTTCCCTTTCCTCCCCTTTCCTCTTTTCCCTTTCCTCCCCTTTCCTCTTTTCCCTTTCCTCCCCTTTCCTCTTTTCCCTTTCCTCCCCTTTCCTCTTTTCCCTTTCCTCCCCTTTCCTCTTTTCCCTTTCCTCCCCTTTCCTCTTTTCCCTTTCCTCCCCTTTCCTCTTTTCCCTTTCCTCCCCTTTCCTCTTTTCCCTTTCCTCCCCTTTCCTCTTTTCCCTTTCCTCCCCTTTCCTCTTTTCCCTTTCCTCCCCTTTCCTCTTTTCCCTTTCCTCCCCTTTCCTCTTTTCCCTTTCCTCCCCTTTCCTCTTTTCCCTTTCCTCCCCTTTCCTCTTTTCCCTTTCCTCCCCTTTCCTCTTTTCCCTTTCCTCCCCTTTCCTCTTTTCCCTTTCCTCCCCTTTCCTCTTTTCCCTTTCCTCCCCTTTCCTCTTTTCCCTTTCCTCCCCTTTCCTCCCCTCTTCCCTTTGCCCATCACTTCTTTCCCCATTTGATCTGCATGTAGCATCTCCTTTTGCATTTTCATGTTTTATTTTAAAATGAATTTTCCAGACACCTGCCTGGATCATCTTCTTTCTTACAGTCTTACCAGTTATTTCAAAGCTGGTTTTTGTTATAGAAGGAACTGTGCTGTGTCCCTCCTGTTCCATCTCCAGAATGCACTCACAGCTTTGGTCATTATTCAGAGGGGAGACTCTTGCACAATGTAGGTGGTTTTGCCTCATTGTGTGGAAGAGAGGACAAAGCCTTAAGGTTCAGGTTGGACCTTAGGAGGAATTTTTTCACAGAAGGGGCGATTAGACATTGGAATGAGCTGCCCAGGGAGGTTTGGAGTCCCCTCCCCTGGAGGTATCCAAGGAATAACTGGATGTGGCACTCAGTGCTGGGGATTGGCCATAGGTTGGACTTAATGATCTCAGAGGTCTTTTCCAACCTAATTGGTTTTGTGGCTCTGTGGTTCTTTTACCAGGGCTCTTCATCCTTTCTCCTTACTTCCAGCTCTTTTTTAATCTCTTTTTCTCCCCTTCTTCAAGTGTTTTTTCTCTTCAATTCCAGCTCTTTTATAAGCTTGCCTTTCACTTCCAGTCTTGTCCTGGAGTTAGAAGTTTCCTGGACTTCTCTAATAACAAATCTTTTTTTCTTTTTCTGAGCTTAACAATTTCCTCACCAGCCTCCTTTCCTGGAAGTGTCTTGTAGTAATTAAAATCAAGGGAGTGATTTTTCCCTTCTCAACCCTGACATGTGGAGTGCTCAGTCCAGTTCTGGGCTCTCCAGTACAGGAGAGATGGAGTTACTGGATCCAGGCCAGTGGGGAATTACAGGGAGGGTTAAGGAGCATCTCATACATGGAGAGAGGCTGAGGGAGTTTTCAGGGAGATGTCACTGATGGGAGGATGCAAAGCAAACAGAGCCAGACTCTCCTTAGTGATGCCCAGGGACAGGAGGAGAGGAATGGGCACAGTCTCAAATACAGAATAGTTTGAACCCAAAGCAGCCCTTTTTCACTGTAGGACTGGTTGAACACTTGAACAAGTTCAAGCTCTATAGACCCAGAGAGGTTTTGGAGTCTCCCTCTGTGGAAAATTTTCAAATCCAGGCCTCATGTGGCTCTAGGTGCCCGTGCTTGGGCTGGGAGAAGGATTTGATATTCTCCAGAGGTCCTTTCCATCCTGAACCACTCCGTGATTCAAAAGTGGAGGCAAAAGTAGGACCTCAGTTTCTTGCTCCTCTTTGCCAGACAGTGCCTTTAAGGTCATCTTTTCATTGTTTTATTTTGGGGTTTTTTTTCCACTTTACTCTCCTTTGTTGTCTCTCTTTGCTGTGCCTCTTCACTTCTTTTTCCTAAGTCATTACCCAACAGGAGAAAAAGCTGGAAATTTTTGTGTCATCACCTTGAACTTTAATTTCCTCCTTCTTGCTTTTATCTTCTTTTACCTTAAATATGACTTTGTAAAACTAACCTTGTTCCCTGTGGTACACTTCCCACAGCTGGATGCCAGTCTCCTCCAGGCCTGTGGAACCCCACCTGGTTTTTGTTGCTGCTGTCTCACCCTTGGGTCTGGTTTCACTCTGCCATCCCCTTCCTTTTGTTTCTCTGTTTCTCCTCTTCTCCTGTGCCACCCCTGCTGCAGTCACAGGAATGGTTTGGGTGGGAAGGGACCTTAAAGCTCACCCAGGGCCACCCCTGCCATGGGCAGGGACACCTTGCACTGGCCCAGGTTGCTCCAAGCCCTGTCCAGCCTGGCCTTGAACAGCTCCGGAAATGGGAAAATCAGAGTGTGGCGTTTGCTTGATATTTTCAATAGTCAGATGTAAAAAGGAGGTGTAAATTAAGTTCAGTGTAGGTATTAAAACACAGTGTTCAGAATTGCCATCACAATCAGTTGAAATGTTGGTGCTTTTTTCAGCTGTTTGCTTGGTTTGGTTTTATTGGTGGATTCCTTTTAAATTAAAAAAATTATTTTCAAAATTCCAGACAGGGAATCTATTTCCTATTGGAAATCGATGCTCGGAACTGTAAGAAGAAAAATAACATTGCTTAGGATTTCTCATACATTATGCTTTAGAAATGGTTTTCAGCCCTTCTATTTGATATCTCACTGCTTTGCAGTATTTTGTGTACATTTATTTTAAATCTAAACACTTATTTGTATATAAATATGTGTGCTTGGGTAAAGTTGCCTGTGGCTATGAGGGAGAGAGACAGCATTAGATCTCTCTGATTTATAGATTTCTGCAGCATTTCTGTTGCTGCTCCAGTTACTTTTTTTTGTTTTCAGAATAGAAAATCTTTTCTAATAAATCAAATCATAATGATACAAAAAGGAGCTGTTGGTTCATGGGCTTTTTTTGAATATATATCCCAGAATGCAGAGAAAGCTCAAGTGGAAATTGAACACTCAATTTCAGCCATTCATTGACACTTGCAATTCTCATTTGAAGACAAATGTGCCTGTATAAAGAAACAGTAATTCACCTGCATTTGGAGCTTTTTCCTGGCCAAAAATCACTGCAGGCTCATTGGCTTTTGCCACCTTGTGTTAACACAGCTCTGCAAGGCTGGGATGTTGTAATCATTCACTGGCCGCGGGATAATTCCCTTCTACTTTGATATGATAGGAATATTATGGGAAATCATCAGTGATCTGTCAGGGAGGCAGAGTGCCCATAGATCTGCCTGTCCTTTGGTTTCATTCCTCAAGGTAAACAGCTGCTCGTGGCTCAGAAAAAGCCCAGAGTGATCTGATGAGGAGTTTGTAGCCCTTACCCTGCAATTGCAGCCCTGATTAATGTTGGTCCTGTAGCCTCGTGCTCCATACAGTCAGAATTAGACCTTTGCAGCCCTGTGCTGGCTGCATGCAATCACTCCAAAGGCATCATTCCAGCTGCAGCCTGCTCTTTGTATTCCACTCACATTAATTGAAGTAATTTTGCCACTGAAGCGTGTTTCGAACCTCTGCATTTAAATTGAAATTTTAATTCCCTTATTGTTTGGAAAAGACGGCTGAGGATGGCTTGTTACAGGTTTCATTATCACTCAAAACTCTCCAGCTGCTGGTTCTAATGTGCAGTGACTGAGTAATGCAGGCAGAGATTGTTAATAAAAGACTGGCAGCTTTTCCCAGTCGGATAAACACAATGCAGAGGTACTTTGTGACAGCTTACATTTGTATGAAGTTAACATTTTTTTTAAGTGGCAGCTTTTTTCTTCCTGATTCTGTATCCAGCCAGAGCAGCACACAAATATTGGGTGTTCCTGTTGTGTGTTCCTCCAGCACCTTGATAATTTCCAGGAGCAGAGGCAGCAGGATCAGGTTTGCTGTCCTGCAATTGCACATTACAGCTTGTCTAAAAGAACCCATTTCCTGCATCCTTTGAATTGTGAAGCTTTGGAGATTTTGGGAATGTCTGGAACAGATAAAATGCCTGTTGGAGCTGGAATGCATTTTAGTTATTTTCCACTTCTTTATGTGCCATTTTTATAGAGTGAGTTTGTAGGATTGCCTGAAATGGAGCTGTTTTTTCACACGCTGAATTACTGACAGCAATATTCACTTTTATGTGGCACTTGAGTGCACGTGCAGCCATTTGTGGGTGGTTTTTGTTTAATGTAAAACAAGAAAAGGAGGCTCAGGGGGGGACCTTGTGGCTCTGCACAACTCCCTGACAGGAGGGGGCAGCCGGGGGGGGTCGGGCTCTGCTGGCAGGGAACGGGGACAGGAGGAGAGGGAACGGCCTCAGGCTGGGCCAGGGGAGCCTCATGGTGGATATTGGAGACAATTTCTTCAGTGAAAGGGTGGAGGTGGTGGAGTGCCCATCCCTGGAGGGGTTTAAGAGCCACATGCATGTGGCACATGGGGACATGGGCCAGTGGTGGCCTTGGCAGTGCTGGGGAATGGTTGGACTGGATGATCTCAGAGATGTTTCCCAGCTGAAACAATTCCATAATTCTGCAGTCTGATACTGAGGGGAAATTCTGAGCCAGGAGGAGCTTCCTAAGAGAGGGGAGCATAGCAGGTACCAGGGACAAGTTGGTGTCACTTCCCTGGAAGGCAGAGCTTGGCTGCTGGAATGAGGAATCCAGGTTCTTCCAGGAGAGATGTTCTGGAAGTGCTCCACACCAGCAGAAGCCAGAGCAGAGATCAGCAGCAGGGGCCAGCACAGGAGATTCACACCCTGGGAGGAAGCAGCTCCATGTCCAGTCTCCCCAGCACTGGGCTGTGCATTGATGATGCTCTCACAGTAATTAATTAATTAATAAGCTCAAGATCATGGAGGGCTGTTGCTTTAATTCTTCTGATTCCACTGCTGAGCCATGAGGTCCCCATAGGGAAAAGTTAACATTTGCCATTTGTTTATATATTTTAAGAGCTGAAATGCTAAAAACAATGGAGGGCAAAAATGTTTTTGAATCAAGTAATTCAAGGTCGTGTCATATAATTAAATAAAAACTCTTTAGGCTTTGTGTATGGATCTGCTCTGGTGTCAGGTAATAACCACTGGAACTTTAGAATATCCATGGGATAAGAGGGATTCACTGCTATTTCCAGCTGATTTTTTTTTTTTTTTTTTTTTTGGTTTGGAAGACAAGAAGGAAGAATGAAGGTGGAAAGAAGGAAGGATGGAATGCTTTAATTATTCTTCACTTAACTTCCCCCATCCTTGTGTCAGAGTGAGGAATTTGTGTTTTCCTCATGGGCACATCCTTCTCCTGTGTCCTTTTCCCAGGAAATAGAAAGCTGAAATTATAGTAATTGTTTTTCCAGAAGCAGGGAATGCTCCAACACCTATTTTTCTTTCTCTCCCAATATTAAGAACTTCAGTTTTCTAATGTCAGGAAAATAATAATAATATATTACCTCCTGCTCTGCTTTCTGATGTGAATAATAGCAGCAGGATTTTTCTGGAGCTGACCACTTTGTCACTGCACATTTGGCATTTCACAAAAAAAGTGGTTTTGTTTTTTTAAGTGCAGGACTTTACAACACAACTGGGTAAGTTTGTGGGTGACAGCAGGGGCAGAAGTGGAAGGTGGGTTAATAAGTGGGAATGCTGTGCAGAAATCATGGAATCATGGAATGGTTTGGGTTGAAAGGACCTTAAAGCCCATCCAGTGCCACCCCTGCCATGGGCAGAGACACCTCCCCCTGTCCCAGGCTGCTCCAAGCTCCATCCAGCCTGGCCTTGGACACTTCCAGGGATCCAGGGGCAGCCACAGCTTCTCTGGAAAACAAATAAAGGTGACATAGGAAAATGAGGCAGAAGAGAAATTAAGGCAGGGCTGGGATATCCTGGAGAAGAGTGAGGACAAGGAACCCCCCCTTGCTGGGGGAAGAGGGAGTCAAACAAGGGGGTTAAAATATTGGGATGTTTCCTTAGGAGCTGAGAGAGGTTTTTGCTCTGTGTGCAAAATATTTACCCTTTTCTTACTCATCCCAGAGGAGCTGCGGCTGCCCCTGGATCTCTGGAAGTGTCCAAGGCCAGGTTGGATGGGGTTTAGAGCAGCCTGGGACAGTGGGAGGTGGCACTGGATGGGCTTTAATGTCCCTTCCAACCCCAACCAGTCTGGGATTCTTTGTCCTCCTTGACAGCCTCCAGTGCTCCTCACTGTCCTGTGCACTCCATGTTTACCCTCTGGAAAGGCCTTTGGAGTGACAGCAGCTCCTTGGAAGCATTGGCTGTTTGTAGCTCTGGGCATGGCTGAGAGGTTTCATTTTTATCTCCTGACTGCAGCTGCCACCTGTGGCTTTCCTCAGGATGGCCCAGGGAGAGTCTTTCAGTTCAAAGTGCCTTGTACTGAGCAGAGTTCTTACACCTTAACTAGCCTGGAATAATGAAATAAATAAAAATAACGATGCAGTTCTCAGGCTGCATTTTATTTACTGCCTGCCTTTCAGCTGGAACAAGGAAAATCAATAAAACCACTTTCATTTTGTTCCTGCATTCCTTGCAGGTGCTGCCGTGGAAGAGTTTTATATTTTGGAATTAAAGAGGTAGAAATGAGAGACCTTGGTTGGTTTGGGATTCTGTAGAAATGCTTTTATAGGTAAATTTAAATTTTGGCTCTGCTTGAAATTCTCTTTGGAGAAGTGCCATCTCCAGGGTTGTGTCTCGTTTCCTGTGAGGTTTCTGTTAATTGTGAATGATGGGCAAACCTGCTGCTTTCTTAGGGTAAGAGACAGCTGAGAAAGAGGCACCTTGGCTTTTGTTAATTGAATTAATTCCACGTATACCTGGAATGTGTTCTGGTGATTCTGGAAAGCGTGGGCTTTGTGTGTCTGCTGAAAGGTCTGGGGCCACACAAGGAGGATCTGAGTGCTTTTGCTTTGTCCAGGTGAACTTTGGTAGAACACTGCAAAGGTCTTTATGCCAGAAGGATTGGTGGTGTATTGTTCCACCTGTCTCATGTATATTTTTTCCTCTAAATTCTGTTTTGACTCTATTTTACAAACTTCGGGCTGGTTGTAAACACATCGGAAGTGGAGTTTCTGTCCCTTTGAAACATCTCACTTTTTTTTTTTACCCCTGGGCACAGTTATCAGTCATTGCTCTCATTCTTTTCCTGCTGTAATTTGCATTATCAGGGCAATCTCTTGCATGAAGTTTTAGTACCTAAAGCTGCCTGCTTTGCTTTGCCACGTGCTTGACCCCAGCTCCTCCTCGCTGCCTCTCCAGAGCATCATCAGGGGGCTCTTGGCTCTGCTAATAACAGCCCTTCATTGCAGCTGATGAAAGTTTATTAAATAAGAAATCAGCCTGTAATGAAGGTGGAGCAGAGTTGGAATACAGAGGATGAATTTCCAGCAATCATTGGTTTTTCCAGGAATTCTTTTCTAAACTCTGGTGTGTGGGACAGAATTTTATTCCCAGTAAAGCATTGCAGCAACACCATGAAAAATTGTTGAAGGGTTATGGGACTCTATAAAATAATCCAGATAAATGTGATTGAATTATTTTGAAAATGCAGCTTTAAAGTTGGTGGGAAGGTGTCATAAATTTAGCTTTTGCTAAAGCATTTGAAACATTTGGCACGAAAATGGAATTGAGAAGTGGAAGGTAAAAGTCTTGGGTAATTCTGTGATGCCAGTGGAGAATTCTGCCATTTCAGGGAAGTAATTTTGTCCATACTGGTGCAGAAATTGCAGAATTTGTGTTCAGGTCCAAGTGAGCAGTTGGATAAACCTCTTGTTTTCAGTCCCTCTCTTCCTTGAGCACCACTTTTGGTTCCAGCACTTTGTTGCTAGAAAGACATTGATGAATTACAGTGAGTGGAGGAAGGAGGAGAATGATTGATGGGTGATTGAGGCAAATGCAAAAGAATTAAATTTCTGTAGCTGGAGGAAAGGACAGCAAGTGAGGAACATAATTTTATAAATATTTAAAAGTTTGCAGAGGGAAAACAGTGTTTGGTCACTGCCATTGGAACACTTCAGAAAAATCCAAGCTGACTGTCCTTTGTGTTAAGGTGTTTTAGAGCAGGTTTGCCCAAAATAACCCTTTTACTTTTGTTTGGATGGTTTTTTCCTCTCCTTCCCCGCTCAGATGAGTTTGCTTGTCCCAGGATGAGCTGTTTTCCTGCAAACTGAGCACTTTTTTGTGTTTGTTCAGCTCAGAATCTCTCAAACTGATCTTCCAAACCTCTCCCCCTCTCAGCTTCAGTCATTTGTGTCATTCTCCCCCCACCTTTTTGAGCATCATTTGGCCACAAATCCTTTCATGCCATGAAGGGGAGTGAGCTCAGCTCTTCCCAAAATACTGCAAAGGAACCAGCATTGTCTCTTAGAGCTCTTTGTTTGCTTTTTAAATGATTCTTAAACAAAATTGGGAGCAGATTTTTCTGTCACCTGAAAGGGGATCCTTGAGAAGAAGGAGGGGAATAAAGCTGCTGGAGAGCAGGGAGAAAAACTGGGAGCAATTCTTTCCCCTCACCTGAATATCCATCGTGTTCATCCGCACCCAGTGCTCTCCATCAGCTCCTCATCTGTCCTCATCTCCTGGGTACCTCTGCTCCTTTTCCTGCTTTTAAGGAGGCAGTGGCAGTCAGGAATATCATCACTGAGCTCTGGGCTTTTCCTGTTTTCCATTATTTTAACTGGATGATGCCTCAGGTTTGAACTTTTCTATTTTTCCAACCCCTGCAGTGCCCAGTGTGGAACTCTGGAGTTTCCTGTTCCCTGTTCAGTGCTGCTCTCTGTGCTGGGCACACACAACAAAGCCTCTCCGGGGCTGCTCTCCAAGGACACCCAGCCCAAACTGGGCCCAAAAAGTACAAACCAAAGAGCCTCTGAGGGGGGCAAGCTGAGGGCAATTCCAGCATTAACTGCAGCTTTCATTGGAGAATCAACCCTGAGATGCAAATGAACCAAAGCTAGAAAAGTGGGAAGAACTCGTGGCCTCTCAGGGTCCATCTCGGGGCCCATCTGGGCAGCACCTCTGGCTCCCCAGGGGTACCTTTGGAGGCTTTTCCAAGAAATCCCCACCTTTATTCCCATTATTCCTGTCTGGGCTCTGCTTCCAGGAGGCCTCTTAAGGCATCATGGAGACTCCCTCCTTTAGGATCACCAGGGTGGTTTTTCTTAACAAATTCCTCTTCACTGATTTGCCTCGATGTCACCTCACACTGTGCTGTGACACTTTGGTAGCAGGCAATTCCCAATGTTTGAATTTCCTATTTTCCACACAGGTTTTCCATGTATCCCGGTATTTGGCTGGCCCATCCTCAGAGGCCATCACTTTCCATATTCATATTCCTTCACTTTGAAACCAAAATATTGCAACAAACTTACAGCTGAAACACAACCTTGATAAAACTTGGAATTAAAGATATAATATGTCAAGCTTGGAATGAAAAGATAGAAATTCAGCATAAAGCTGCTTTAATCAGTTACTCATTAAGTGTTTCCAGCAGTGGAGGCTCCAAGTGCTTTAGAGGC
Source organism: Rhipidura dahli (assembly GCA_013399225.1). Taxonomy (NCBI): domain Eukaryota; kingdom Metazoa; phylum Chordata; class Aves; order Passeriformes; family Rhipiduridae; genus Rhipidura; species Rhipidura dahli. The sequence goes on from VXAC01003174.1 coordinate 77,774, forward strand.
TTCTGGTTTTTGGGTGTTGTCCTGATCACTGGACTCAGTGATTTTTGTGGGTCCCTTGCAGCTGAGGACATTCTGTGATTCCCTCCATTGCCAGCTGAAAACATGGGGAATTTTACAAGCAAACCAGCCTTAACTGCAGGAATTCCTGGCTTATTTTATTGCTAATTGCCACAAACTTAAGAGTGATTTGGGTCTTGAGGTGGGGAAAACCAGAGAACACCAACAAACCCCTCTGGAGTAAACGTTCCCTCACTGCTCTCTGGGTACAATTCAAGTCCAACAGCTTTGTCCCCCTCCTTTTTCTCAAGTTGCTTTTCCCATGGCTTTTGCTCAGTCTGGCACAGCTCCTGTGGGTGGCACAGGAATTGGGTGGCACAGAAATCCAGTGTCACCTGTGGGTGTTTCTTGCTGCCCTCCTGCCTCTCGCTGCACTTTGGTTCCCAGATTTGGGTTGGAAGGGACCTGAAAAATCACCCAGTTCCCATGGGAAGGGACACCTCCCACCATCCCAGGCTGCTCCCAGCCTCGTCCAGCCTGGCCTTGAACACTTCCAGGAATCCAGGGGCTCCCCACCCTCTCAAGGAAGAGGGGGATCAGCATTTGTGGGTGTTCTGGTTTTTGCCCACTGCCGAGTCCCAGAAGCTGTGGAAGGACTTTTCCTGTTCCACAGCAGCTTCCAGGCTCAGTCCTTATCTCCTGCACGTCACGTGCAAATGGAATTCAGTGACCTGTTTGTTTAGATCTGCCTACACTTATTTAAGCTGGTTTTTAGTCATTTTCCTTTCCTGTACCTTGCGAAAGCGAGTCCCTTGTAAAAGCAGCAGATCAATTCTCCTTTTAAATGTCAGCATTGTTGTATTCACCAGCGAGGCAGCTGGAACCTTCTGGGTTGTTGCTTATTTATTTTACTCTTTCATTCCGAGGGCTCAGCTTTTCCCTTTTGTCAGATTGTGTTTGTGTACAGCTTTCTTTTTTTTTATCTCGAATTATGACCCACCACGTTGTTTTCTTTTAACCTTTCCCTGTTGTTTGTTCATGTTTTCATATCTCTTGTCTAAATTCAGAACAGACTGGTTTCCCAGCCAGAAGGGATTTGGTTTTCTAGACTGAGCAGCCATAATTTAGGAAGGAATTCTTCTCTGTGAGGGTGACGAGGCCCTGGCACAGGGTGCCCAGAGAAGTTGTGGAATCCTCATCCCTGGAAGTGTCCAAGGCCAGGTTGGACAAGGCTTGGAGGAGCCTGGGATAGTGGGAGGTGTCCCTGCCCATGGGAACTGTTTGATTTTTAATGTCCCTTCCAACCCAAATTATCCCAGGATTTTATGATTCTGTCATTATTTTGGTTTTTTTCTCCCCTTTCTGGCAAAAAGCTGAAACTGAGAGTTTTCACTTTATCTCTACTCACTTCCAGGCCTGTGGGGGCTCAGCAGAACCTTTGAGGCAATAAATAGATGTCACTGCAAGCAGACTGGAAAACTTTGGCCGGAGTCAGGAAAGAAAGAATTTTGACAAACACCTTGTTAGCACTTAGGTTCTCGTTTGTTGTAGTAAAATGCTAAATTAAACCCTTCCAAATTGCCTGGTGCACTGAGCAAGTGTTTAGCTGTGTTTTCTTTTTAAGGCAATTAAGGCCTGCTATAAACTGCCTGTGACCTTTAAACAAGCTGCCTAATGGTGCTGGTGCCACAGTTATTTTCTATAAACTTGCAATTTTTAGCTTCTACAAAGCACAGCTCTTTTTTCAGGCTTGTTTCATCTCTGTTTCCTAAGGGCTCTTTACTTCTTGTAGGTACTAATAAGTGGAGAGAGATAAGAAGATTTGAACATCAGGAATTGCTATCAGATCATCTAAGCCAAATTCTTCCGCTAATCCAGGCCAATATTTTAATTAGTGTTTGACTGAATTACAGTTCTTGTGTGTTCAGGAACAGCTTCCAGTGGGTGAGAGAGCAGAATGAAAGAATTGGAGGAGGTGTTGGTGGGGACTGCCCATTGTTTTGGTACAATTTGCTCACTGGGAAGCAGATTTTCCAGAGGAATAACAATTTGTTTGTTGTCGATTCCCTTTCCAGCTGTTTTGTGTTGCTCTCTGCACCCCAGCCCCTGCTGAAAGAATCATGTGGGGGGAGCTCTTTTAGCTGTAATTACCTTTGTGTCCAGCTAGTCCAATATAGTGCCACGATCCCCCTGCAGAAAAACAAACAAAAATCACTTTATTACCATTGAACTGAGCTGTGTGTGAGGAAAAAAGAGCCAGGAAGGACCATCAGCTGCTTTTTGTGGACCCTTGAACCACTTTTAGTTCTTCTGTACATCTCATTTCCAGGATTTCCTGGGCTGCTTTTCCATTATCAATATTAATTGGATATTGACTTTTCCCCTCTCTATCCAATTCCACATCTTTTAGTCCTTTTGGAGGCACCCAGCAGGTGATGGGAGTGTTAAAAACCAGGGAAAGCTGATTGGTATCTCTTGCATAATCCAGCTTTTGGTGTTTTAGGAGCTGAGTGGGGGCATAAAGTCCAAAGTTTCTTCTGAAGTTCCACTGTCGATCTGCCTTTGGTGTATATTTATTTTTGTGCATTTTTTATTGGTGTCTTTGCTTCCTTTTGGTTGCTTGCTCTATTCTGGGGTGCCTTATCCAGCACACAAAGGTTTTAATTTCATATCTTTTATTCTGGAATAGAATCTTGGCTGCTGCTCTGTTGCCAGGACCTAAATCATCTCTCTGGAAGCAAAGCTGCAGAAAGGAAAAATATTTGGTTTGTTTTTTAACATAAGATTTATGTTTGTTGTCATCTAAACCAACTGGAGACCTTCCTTTGATTTCCATGAGCATGAATTGAAACTTTTTTTGTTTTTTGGAAGTATAATAAATGGTTGATTATTCCATTTTTTTTTTCCTTAAAAGACATTCTTTGGAGCTTTATTTTGGCCTTAATAATTATTTTTTGTGAGCAATGAGTTCTTTAGGAACTGGCAAGGTAAACCCAGGGCTGAAAGATCCGAGTGGAAAGTTTCAATTCCCGTTCCTTGCGTTGCAGAGAAAACTTTTCCTGGATATCTTGGAAGTTTTTTAATGTCAACTCACTCTTGATTTCACTTCTTCTCTGGCTGCTTTTTCATCTCTTGGCTTTGCAGTGGGACAAATGTTGCTCCTGCTCCTTGCTCTGGTGGGATTTTTGGCACAGCTCCCGTGAAAGCGACTCGGGGGGGGTGGTTCAAATGCCTTTGGAATGGGGAGATTTGGGGGGACAGCTCCACCTGCCAAAGGAAGAAGAGAGGAATTTACACTTCCACTCCTGCCAGTTTCCCACGTGGTGCCTGCTGAGCTGCTCCCCTTTTGGGGGTGCTCTGGCACCTCCTCTGGGGAGAAGGGAATTGGGTTTTTCCTTCAGCTTCAGGGTGCTTGTGGGATGGCCAAACTTCCCTGCCTGTTCCCAGCTGGATACTGGGAAGGAGGAGGAGGATGGACAGTGTTGCATGGCAGATGAGGAGTTCTAAAAATGAATTTGAAAAGCCTGGCTGTCCCATGGATATTCCAGTTTTTTCCTGGTCTTGGAGGCCAGCAAAGGCATCCCCTGGTGCTGGATGTTCCTTCAGCAGAGTTAATATTTACTGGTACTGCGGGAGCAGCCCTCGGCTGGACTGTCTGCTCACTGTATCTTTGCTTTTAATTTTTAATGTTTGGCTGACAGGTTTGTTCTGAACTGAGATCCTGAAGTGCAAGCAAATGTCTTATTTCCCTGACAGCATCCTCAGTTAGCAGGGAATGGGTTTTTAAGTTTTATTTTCAACCTCTGCATGCCAAACATGCTGTTGCCAGTTTCGTACAACATCAGCACTGAGAGTTTGGAAGCTGCAGAGGGATGCCATTATTTATTTATCAGGAGCTGGAAATCTCTGTTAAACAGAAACCCAGCTGAACTGGGAGGGATGCACAGTGAGGGTGTTGTTTTTAGGCACCAGTTTGTCATTCCTGGTGGGTTTTGTCCTTGTTTGGGTTTTGGCCACGTTTGTTTTTAGGACAGAAAAGGAAATTATGAGCCTTATTGTGGTGCCCATGGGATGTCAGCTGGTCATTATTTCAGGTACTCAGACGATGTAGCCACAGGACACAACCCTTGGGCAGCCTAAAGGGTGAGGCCTCCCAAGCTTTTTCAGTCATGACTTCAAGCAAATTAAATTTAAGCCGTTTTCTGCCCATTTGTAGAATGAGGAATAATGGGATTTTTTTGGTGTTTCAGTAATGGAAAGAATAACAACTAGCAAACATCGTTGTCACTATCTTCTTCTAACAGTTTTCTGCTTAATAATCCTCTTATTTGGGGATAAACTGTGCTTTGATTTTTATTAAAGAACTGTACTTTCACTGACTTGGTTTTTACATACGCTCAAAACATTTGAATGTTTTAAATTTAAATCTGCACATTTAAATCTGCGCATTAAATCTGAATTATTTGGATGTTGGACCCTTCTATATCATTTGTTTGGGAATAAAAGCCAAGAAATGTTACCTCAAGATTTTCTGCTTTGGAAGGGTTTTAAGGATAGAATCATCCTGCTATTCAGACAAACCCCTAAAACAAGAGGAGAATTGCAAGAGTCGATTGAATTGATGGCAAGAGTTGAATAAATTGACATCTAAAAGTTGAATAAATTGACATCTGTTTTTCCCCCCACCCCCAGGTGTCAGCAGTGGATTCCCTGGAGGGTCCCCTCCTGCAGGTGGAGGGGCTGAGCGACCTCAGGCTGGAGCTGCACAGCAAGAAGATGAACCTGCACCTGGTGCTGATCGACGAATTGCACCGGCACCTCTACATCAAATCCACCAACCGCGTGGGGCAGCGCGCCAAGGACAGAGCCAGGCTCGGGTGGGACAGCCCTCCCCACTGCCAGCCACAAACCTGCCCCACAGGCAGCAGCCTGCACCCCAACCCTGCACTTCAGGCCTGGGAATCCCTCTGGGTTGTGGCTGTGGAGAGCAGGGAACTCCCATTTGTGGACGCGCCTCGGAGCGCGTTCGCGTTCTTCCGCTTTGCTCGGTGCTTCTCCTGGGGTTTTGCTGCTTCCCACAGCTCCTTTGGGCATTTTTTCCCATCCTTTTCCTACAAATGTCATGGTCATGAGGCTCAGGTCAAAGAAAACCTGCTCGTTTTCTAGGAAATGTCCAGGTTTTAAAAGCCTCCCAACTGACCGTAAGGTGATGAGATGGAAGCCACAGTGTTGAAGTCTCTGAGCTGAAATGTCTTGGTTTTGATGTTTTTCCAAGGTGTTTTAAAGGTGCTGCAACTTCTTACTGGTTGGTGCCCATGGTCAGTGGAAATTCAGTTCATTACAGGCTATTTTTCCCTGATTTTGCTTACTCTAAATTTGAATTGTTGGAGGGAAGAAAGAAGGTGGCTGGAAAAGAGAAACACAGTGTTGGGGAAATAATTTTTGCAGAGCCAGCACTTGATAGAGACACAGAGAAAAGAGAAGTGAGCATTTTATTGTGACAAGGAATAAAAATCTGCCAGCCAAAAAAGCCAGCTAGGCAGTTGCATTAAATGAATTTATGAAATAAAGGATTGATTGAAATTGGAATCTCTGGGAGGGAAGGCTGCTAGCAAGTCATCAGTCTCTTCCTTACTCCTTAATTAAAAGCAGCCACCAAGCTTTGGTGTACCCAGAGTAGGGGACTGCTAATTAGCTGCACTTCTGTGTGGCTGCTACAGGGACCTTTCTCCCACTCTGGATTCTCCTTTCTCACTTTCCCTGGTGCACATTTTGGATATTTGGTAACAGGAACTCTTGCAGCAAGGGTGGCTTGTTGCTTTGGGTGGTTCTTCTGCAGGACACCAAGCCTCAGCCTTGGTTTTGCAGGTTTCCTTGAACATTTTGACCTCTGAGCCAACATTCTGAGCTTCACTGTAGGAGCCTTCCTCATTTCTTTCTCCTAAAAATGATTTCTTGCTTGTGTTCCCCCTGCCACGTGCAGCAGCTGGGACAGTGTGACACGTTTTTGGCAATTAATACAATGTGAATTTATAAAATGGCCAAGTGGAAAAGCTTTTCATTTCTGAGTGAGGAGGTTCATTTGGGAAGGGATGCATGTGGGGAATGTGAAGGGTGGGAAAAAGGGTGAGGGTTTCTGGTGGGAATAAAGAAGTTTGGAGGATTAAGTTGACAGAAGGGCATGGAAATGGGAACATCTATTTCTTAGGCTTAAAATGTAAGGAAGAAGTGGATTATTTGTTGGGAACAAAGATTGTAAATAATAATCAACTGCTTGCTTTAATTCTTTGCCCTCACACAGGTCCCTTGTGAAAGACGCCTCTCCCGTGCCTCTGATGGATGTCACTAATTTATCCACACCTCGGAAATTCCTTGAGACTTCCCAGTTCAGCACTCCTGGCAGCTCCAGCAGTGAGTATTCCAGCCATATATATTTATTTCGAGATCTTCAGCTGATTTTGCTGGAGTAGGAGGAGGCAAATCATCCCCTCATGGCTTGGGGCAGACAAAAGCTTGGGAAGTGATTGGTGCAGTGTCACAAAACGAGGGGGTGTTGTGTCCAGGGGCAGAACTTGCTTTTTTTTCTCTTGGAAAATCATCTTTTCCCTCTCCTAACCCTCACCAGCTTCAGTTAAATACACTGAGTTTTCTGTGCCTGTTCTCACCTTGATCATGTTCTTGGTATCCTGGGCAGCAGAGGTTTGCAGTGGGTTCATTCTGTGTGGAGGTCTCCTCAGCATTATTTACTGCAGGCAGCCAGGTTTGTGTAGATATTACTGAGGTTTTTTATTGTGCTGGAGCCAAAAGGTCAAATCTTTTCCTTGTGGGAGCTTTGTAACTTTGACTAAAGGTCTGTCTGTACACAGGAATAGTCTGGGGCTGATCTTTTATTTGTGTTACTGCAACAAACACTGAGGAAAACTCTTCTCTGGTGCTTTTGTGTGAGGCTTTGGAAGGGCTGCAGAGAGGGGAAATTAATCTTTGTATTGTTTCAGAAGATTAATAAGTGGGGTTGTCCTTGATGAATAATACAGAAGTGACCTCCAGCCTTTTCCCCCCTTTCAAACCTGATTATTTCAGTATTCCTCAAATGCAGAGGATCTTTCCTTCTCTTTTCAACCTTATTAATTCTTTTGTCCTTTCGTTTCTGGTTTTGTCACACTTGCCTCTGAGATTGTTCCAGTTGATTCCTCTTATCTCCTGCTCCTGTAGGGGTTTTGTTCTTCAGCTCTGCTCCTGCCAGGCTGGCTGCTCTTGGAGCCTGGGGCTGTTCTTGTGTGTCCTGGAGGTTTGTGGGGAGTCACAAACTTTCCCAGCTGGAAACTGCAGCTTGGTCACTCAAGAGCTGGAAGAGAAGAACCATGAGAAAATTCTGAGGGAAAAACTTCAACACTCCTGTATCTGCTCTGTCATCAGTGAGAAGTTCAGTTTGGTTTTCTTCCAAAAGATCACAGCATTTTGAGGAACTGAGAAAATAAACTACAAAAACCTGAAGCCCAGCTTTACCACTGGAAATGGAATGGTTTGGATTGGAAAGGACCTGAAAGACCATCTACTTCCAGCCCCTCTAAATGTTAAAATACTTCCTTTTCAACGATTTGTAGAGTGTCTGCTATTTCTTCCCCCTAAAATACTGGTCTTTCAAACAGTAATAAACCCAAAAGGTCTGAAGTCATGGAGCTGATGGGGAATAGAGCAGCAGATGCCCCTCCTGATCTGGTTTTTGCAGATCTCTTCTTGCTCTTCACACCCAGTGCACCAGAAAATCTCATCCTTGGCTCCTCCTTGTGCTCTGTATCACTCAGGAAGTGCTGGGCAAGTGTCCCTCAGCCAAAGGGCTGGCAAAGCTGTGGCTTCTAACAGAAAACATTTGATCAGCATAAAATATGCAGATGGTTCTGCTTCAAGTGCACAATGTACTTATGTAGATTTTTTTTCCGTGTAATTTTAAATAAAAGTAGCCTTTTCCAGGACTGCACAAGTACCAGAGGATGTAAAACTTATGTGTCTGCATAACAAAAGCTCTTTCTGCCTTTAGTAATTTAAATTCTTAGGCTTTTTATTGATGAACCAAAGTGGCTGTGCATATTAATGGATGTCACTCTAAAGCACTGCCTCATCCATCCCATCCCAGCCAAAATGCCCAGATTTGGAGTCCTTCCTGCACTTCCTTCCCCAAGGAGAGGTTCCCTTGTGCTGTAGAATCTTTATAAGGAAATTAAAGCTGTTCCTGCCTGCACGTAAAATAAACAAACCCTTCAGCAATGCTCACCTGAGGATTGGAGATGTGGCAGCTCACCAGTAATGCTTTCCCTTCATGCCAGTTCAGAGAAATAAATTCACTCTTAAATGATGTTTCTCTGCTTGAACTTGCTGTACTCTGAAGGGTATTTAGGAAGGTTCCTGCTTTGCCAGGCTCTTCCTAGAACTCTGAAATGTGCTTGCCTGCTTTATAGCAACCCCAAAAGTGCCTTTTCCTGGGAAATCTGGGACAATGCTTCCTAGAAATCCAGCAGAAGATGAGCTGGTAGTGACAGTAAATACTGCTGTGGGTGGCATATGTAGATTTTATGCTGAATTGTTAATTTATTTCAGTGATGGTTTGGTTTTAAGCAATAGGAGAAAAATGGAGTTTCTAAGGTCAGGTCTGGGTACTGCTCCTGGCTCTCTTTCTTCAAGAACCAGGGACTTCTGTGTAGGTGATGACATCTGGACATCTCTAAACCTGCTCCTGCAAAATCCCTGCAGGAGCCAGAGCTTGGAATGTCCAATTCTCAAGGCAAATGTAAACAATGCCCTTGTGCCACCTCATTGTCACCGGTGCTTCTACTTGAAACGTGCTCAGTAAATCTTCAGGAGATTTCTTCTCTTCTTATGAACCTCACCTGAGGATCTGACAATTTGCTATTATCATTTGTTCTTAAAATTTCATGATCTGGGGAGTGTGTTTTGGGGGAAGGAAAGGGAAGAAATTCAAGAGATTTTAGATCTGTGTGGTTGAAGTCAGGAGAGTAACACGTAATTGCTGTTCCTGTATCATTTCATGAGTTATTCCTGTCTGTGGTCCAACATCAGACATTTGGCTACAGTGCACTTGGTTTTTTATTTGGAGGCTTGATTTTCATGCTTTTATTGATTAGGAAGATTTTGAAGTGGGTTTTCTTCTGGGTTTGGTAGCGAGGCAGAGCAGAACATTCCCAAAATCTTCAAGGATCCCATTTCTTTAGGAGCTGCCATTTATTGCTCCGTGCACGTGTCAGAACAAGGATTCAGCACCAGGAGTCAGCAGGTGCTGTTCCTTCAAATCTGAAATGACACCTTTGGGCCACCAGGAACCCGTGTGCTTTCCTCTGGAAGGATCAAAGGTACAAAGGATATCACCAGAAGGACATAGATCATGGAAAATAGTACATTAAATTTTACTGGATTCCCATAAAAGCCCCTGTATAATGAAACCTTTGGTAACGCGGAGCAGCAAATTTTGGCCGTTCACTGGAATGAAAAACAAGACCCAAGAGCCTTTTTTTTCAGCTGCTTTGCTTAAATGAGTTCCCCAAGTTGGCTTTTTGGGGAGCAGACCAGAGCTATTAAAAAGCTGCTTGCAGCAGGTTGGTTCCTTGGGAAATGGCAGCACTGAGCAAATGAGCTCCAAGTGGAGCAGATGTTTTTGCAGGGCATCATCACAGCAGGGATCAGGGAAACTTCCCCCTCTGCAACTCCAGAGGTGAGGAATCAGGGCTGCACATGGTTCAGCTTTCAGGGCTTCAATCCACAGCTCAACTTTTGCCTGCTTAAACACAGAGTTGGGCATTTTCAGATGAAAAAGGGTTTGGTGATGAAAAGTTGGAGAGAATGGCTGCAAATTTATTTGAAAATGCTGCAAAATCATCATTCCTTTAACTTGTTGTGTGGGGAGGCTTTTGATGAGATAAATATTTAACTGCTCTGCTTCTTGGTTAAGGACAAGAGGATCAGCCCAGTCAGAGTGGGTTTAGGAAAGTCAGGTCCTGCTTGGCCAACCTGATCTTCTGTGGACAAAGGGACCCCCTTGGAGCACGAGGGAAAGGCTGTGGATGTTCAGAAGTCATGAAAAGATGACCAAAGTCAGGTCTGCCTGGGCTTTGGTGAAGCTTTTCTTTCTCAGAACCTTCTCCTGAGAAAGCTGTGTGACATCTTTGTCAGTGACCTGGGTGAGGGGATGCAGGGCACCCTCAGCAGCCACCCTGGCTTGGGTGGGAGTTGATCTGCTGGAGGCTGGGACTGCCCTGCAGAGCCCTTGGGTGGATCCCATCTCCCCCACAGACCCGAGAGTGTCCAGGTGGTGTGGACTGACCATTCCCCTTGGATTCTGGGTCTTCTTTCTGCTCCCCATCCCTGCCTTCCCCTGGGTGCCCTGAGAACAACTGGTGTTGGTAAAGACTGAGACAAAGGAGGCATTTGGCACCTCAGGCTCTTCCTTTTGTCACTATTTCCACCACATCCAGCAAGGGATGGAGTTTCTCCCTGGCCCACCTTTGCTTGCTGATGGATTTATAGAAACATTTTTATTGTCCTTTACAGCAGTGACCAGGTTTAGTTCCAGCTGGGCTTTGGCTCTTGTCATTTTCTCCCTTCACAACCTCCCAACATCTTTCTATTCTTCCTGGGCTGCCTTCTGCTTCTTCCAAAGAAGAAACTTTCCTTTTCCCCTGAATTGCAGTCAAAGCTCTCTGTCCAGCCAGGCTGGTTTTCTTCCTGCCTGCTCATCCCTTGGCTCATTGGGACAGCCTGCTCCTGTGCCTTTAGGAATTCCTTCCTGAAGGATGTCCAGTCTTCCTGGACTCCTTTGTCCTCCAGGACAGGCTCCCAAGGGAGTCTCAACCAGGCTCCTGCTTGCCTTCCAGCAGCCCAAGGTGGCAAATCTGCTCTCCCCCCTCCTTCCTTCCAAGAATCAAAGCTAAGAACAACTTCTTGATCCCAAAGGATGACAAAGTTATTCCTATTCCCAGTTTAGGAGTAAATACAGCCAAAGCTCTCACTCCTGAGAGCTGCTCTGCAGGGACAGCTTTCCTCACCCACGGACTCCTCTGCCCCCAGGGAGCTGCAGGATTCCAGGTGAACTTGTTCATAAATGCCTGTGTCCTTTGATGCCTTCCTGGAAGAGGAAGGGGACAGGAAATCTTCCTGGGCCAAAGCTTGTGGTCAAACAGCCCCTTGGTGACATTAGATGGCAGGAGAGGACGTCTGGAGTGCCAAAGACATGAGAAGAGAACACCCTGAGTTACCCAGGGTTGGGATCTTGTCAAATCTCCCAGATAAATGGAGCTCAGGGCTCCTGCTTAACAGGCACCACGTGCAGGGAGCACACTGCAAACAGCTTCCCAGATCTAACAGAGCCTGCAGACCCCTGGGCAGCTCCCAGGTATGGAATTGCTCACTCTGCTCTTGTTTGTAACAGCTGTAAATCCATGTCCTGCCCGTGTGAGGGTGCTGGAAATGGCTTTGCTCTTTTGGAAATGGGAGAGTGTTTGTCTCAGTGTGCTGGCAGGGTTCTCAGCAAGATTGCTGCTTTTACTCCTCTTAAATGCTGTCCTCACATTTGGCTACAGCTCCATTTCCTCCCTCTGGGCTGTTCATTGTGTGATATTAAGATTAATTTACAAGCTGCCTACAAAGGGGTGCAGCCTCCTGACAGGGACCTGTCCTCTGAGAGGCTGCTTAGGCTGGGAAATACCTGCATTAAACTCAGAGAAACGAGATATTTAGGGGTTTTTTTTTAAAGAATAGGTTAAACCTTCCTTCCTGTAGCATTTCCAGTGCTGTCTTTTCACAGCTCATTTCCCGTGTCTGTGCCTGAGTTTTGCTGTGGGTTTTGGAGAATAACAAATAACAATAACAGAGTGGGCAGAGGCCAGGGCTGCAGCCACAAAGGGCTTTGCAGCTCCGTGGGATGAAAGGTCTGGGATGGAGCAGAGCTTTGAGCAGGACTAGGTCTGCATCCAGTTAAATTCCAGTTGGTTTGAAAGCTCTTTATATTGTCCTTGCTTTTTTTGCTGCCTTTTTTTTTTTTTTTAAAGAACTGCATTCTGGGTTTCTAGTTTCTTGTCCTGTAATTTGCTCACATTTAACTGAAAAAAGTGTTTGTGAGAGAGAAAAAAGCCCTGTTTGATCTTCCTTGATATTCATCATTGTGGGATCATGGAATGGTTTGGAGTTGGAGGGATCTTTTTAAAGCCCATCCAGTCCAACACCCCTGCCATAGGCAGGGACACCTCCCACTGTCCCAGGCTGCTCCAAGCCCCAATGCCCAGCCTGGCCTGGGACATTTCCAGGGATCCAGGGGCAGCCACAGCTTCTCTGGGAACTCCATCCCAGCCAGCAATTCCTTCCCCAGATCCCATCCAGCCCTGCCCTCTGGCAGTGGGAAGCCATTCCCTGGCTCCTGTCCCTCCAGGCCTTGTCCCCAGTCCCTCTGCAGCTCTCCTGGAGCCCCTTCAGGCCCTGCCAGGGGCTCTGAGCTCTCCCTGGAGCTTTTTCTCTCCAGGTGAGCACCCCCAGCTCTCCCAGCCTGGCTCCAGAGCAGGATCCACTCTCACCCTGCTCTCCCCTGGTGCTCTGTGTTCACATGTGAGACCCTGTGTGCAGTGAGCTTGGTTTGAGCCAGAGGTGCAGAGTTGGGGATCCCATTGCTGGACAAAAGCAGCCTCTTGATTGACTGAGCCTGAGGCCTGGTGTGAAGTGGCTCTGAGAGGAGGTTAATCATTTATTGTGATGACATTTATAAACTGGCACCATCCTTGGGCTGTTGTTTTCTTGATCTTGCCCTCTCTTAGCACTGCTGCTGCTCCTGTGTTCAGAGCCCCAGCTTCAGGCAGCTCCCTGTGCCATCCCTCGCTCCTGCCACGTTCCTTACATCCTTCTGCTGGATCTTTTGACATTTCTTCAACTTCTTGGAAAAGTTCTGAGTGAAAAAAAAGAAACAAAACAACCTGTCGAGGAGTTGAAACCATGGGAGTCATCTGTCAGCCACCAGCCTTTTCAGAGCTCAGCCCCAGTCAGATGGAACAGCCTTTGGGTTTTAATTTTGATCCAAGGATCTGGTGTGGTGCGTGGCACAGAGCGGCTGTAGATCTTCCAGGATGCTTTTAATTCAGTTTGCCTCGAAGCCAATTCCTTCACAGAAGTGTTTAAATATATTTATTAAATGTTTCACCCAGTCTTTAACAGAGCCACGCTTCTGTTGGTGCTAGCTGTAAATTAAGAAATGTTGCTTAATGAACCTCCTTAAAACAAGTAGAGCTTCTTTTGCTTTCCCATCCCCTGTCGCTTAGCAACAGGATTTCTCCTTGTGCAAGCCCTCTTACTTCAGGACTGCACTATCCTCTCTAATTCTTCTCACTTTTCCCTTCTAGGAGCCTTGCTGGAAGATTTGAGTAACTTCATCAACCCCTTGGCAGATGTAATAAAGCAGAAAAAGATAAAATCAAACAATCAGTCACTTCGGCAGCGTAAACGTTGCTGAATTCATCAGCAGTCTCTTAAGCTTGATAGTGTTTGTAATGAAAATTCCTCTCTGGCGAAGGAAATAGCAAGGAAAAAGAGCTGGGGAGGAAGCTGAGGGGGTTTTAGCTCCTTGAAACACATTCAAGGGATTGGTAGGGATGTTGTACCTTCTCATTTATGAATATCTTAATTGTAGCAGGCTTCCTCTGTTTCCTAACACAGAATTTATACCATGAATTGTTCCTAAATCAATCCACTTGTTCCTAAATTAATGCAGGCTGCTGTGTTGATGTCTAGGGAAGCCCCCAAGCAAACAGAAATATCCACTGCTTCCCCCCCTCAAAACCCAAGTGTTTCTGGTTCCCCTGTTCAGCCTCAGTTGCTCCACTTGGTGCTGGGGGTTCTGTGAAGCCAGAGGAGCTCTCGTGCTGCTTCTTCAGGGTGCTGATGTTGGGTTGCATGGTTTAAATCTGACATGCAGCTTTTTTAAATCCATTGCAGTGCGGGACTCCAGCCTTCTGGAAATCAAAGAAGACACAGAGCTGGATCCAGAGGAGAACAGTGCTGCCTTCATGGGAATACTCATCAGGGGGTTGGCCAAGCTGAGGAAGATCCCAGAAACAGTGAAAGCCATCCAGGATCGCTTGGAACAGGAGCTCAAGCAGATTGTGAAGCGCTCCACCACCCAGGTGGCTGACAGTGGTTACCAGAGAGGGGAGAATATTTCCCAGGAAAATCAGCCTAGGTAAGGATATTTCAACTGGCAGCCCTTGATTGCTGAAAAAAAAAAAAGAAAAGAAAAAGTCCTAATTGATAATATGACTTGAAATGAGAAAATTCAGCTTGGTGATTTCGAGTGTAGCAGAGTCCAATTAAGCTGATGCAGGTGCAGAGCTTTGAAATCATGTATGGAACTAATTGCACCATAAATGTATGGCCAAGTCTCTAATTGTTTTGCAGCCCCATTGATGTTAATAGCAAGGTCTGGAAGTCAGCTGAGCTCTGTGTTTGTGCTGTTCCTCAGAATTCACTGGAATTGGCCTTTGGGAAAAAAAAAAAAGGATTCCAGCAGGAATCCCTTTGAGCTGAAATACTCATCTGTGGCACTCCACGTTGTCGTGATCATTGTCCAAAGAGAATTGATGGCAGAAAAGTAAAGAGTGTGTCTTCATTATGTGTAATATTTGTAGTGGGAAATGGCTCCCAAGGAAAACATTAGCTTGATAAAGACTCCTTTTTAAATTCCTCTCATTAGCACTGCTGTGGAAACAATTATGTTTTGAAGAATTTGTAGAGTTACAGTGCTGACAACAACTCAGTGCAAAGGAGCTTTTTTTAGGTGGGTCAGAAGGCAGAATTGTAGTTTTTGATGCCAAGAGTGTAACGTATTCTTGATACTTGTTTTATGAATCAGTCTGGAGAGGTTGTGTGGCTCCTGGTAGTCAGTTGGAATTGAGAAATTGGATCAGATCATATATCAGTGTCATTAACCTGCCCAGAGGGTTGAGTAAGGCACAGAAAGGTTTAATGGGTTTTGGCAGCTGTAGGAGACTGAGAGCCTTTAAGATGCTCCTAATCTAGAGCCATGGAAAGTGTTCTGAATTCTTGTTGAATACAGAGATAATTAGAACTGGTTCTAAACCTAAATCACACGTGAAGTTTACAGCAAGCAGGTGAATTCATTTATATTGAAAAGAATAAATTATGGTACAGAAGGGTGTGCCCGCCCCTTAAATTAACTTCAGCTTTAAATCAAAGCTCAGGGACTTTCCTACTGTCAGGGGGGAGATAAATCTCAACAAGAAGGCCCTGCTGCTTCTACAGAGCTCTGTAAGAGCCCAGATCTGAGCTCAGTGCAGTGCCCAGAACTGCTGAACTGTTCATTAAGATGATCCTTAAAGTCCCTTCCAACCCAAACCATCCTGACTGAGGATGAGGCTGATGATCTGCTGGGGGGAATTTTGGTGTAATTCCTTTTGAGACCCCAAGCAACAGTTATTCAGAGCCCCTCCTGTTGTACAAGAGAGAAATGATTTGTAGATCCTGGCCAGAAAAGCTGCAGATCTGGTAACAGCCCTTGCTGATCTCATCTGTAGCTTTTAAATTTAACTCTCTTTTCCTTCTTTCTGTAATCAGCTTTCCCATGTAGTTTTCTGCAGCCACCTTTTACATTTGTCTATAAAAATACAGTTATTTAAATGCAGTTATTAAATACAGTTATAAATTACTGCCAGATTTTTAAACTAAATGTTTCTGGTTTGTGATGATTCTACAGCAGCCAGCTCCCAGAGGGTAACTGTCTCTTGTACACCTTTGGGTGCTCTCTCAGATCTTCAGAGCTTCAGGAAGGGCAGGAGCAGGTTCCAAGTAGTTCCTTGTCCCTGGGAGAAGATAATTTTGAAAAGTCTGCCTCAATCTCACCACATTTTAGCTGAGCTCAGCTTTAAGTGGACCATTTTAAAGTCCAGGAAAATCCTCTAACATTTTTAGATCTCTGTGCTTGAAAGAAGTTTATGGAGAAAGGCTTAACAACAGGAATTGCCACTGCTTTGTCCTTAATTAATTAATTCGTCCTTAATTAGTGGCTCATTAGTTACACCTTCATGTTTAGAAATCCTTATCTGGGGTTGTGGAGGACAAGGTGTCCCAGCAGAGGGCTGGGAAAGTTACCTTGGGGTGCTGCTGCACAAACCTTTGGGGCTCTCCTTAGTTTTGGGAGAGTTTGGACTTCAGAATAACAATGTGGACGGGTGCCTGCCTGAGGGACAGACTCCTGGGACATTTGGGTAAGGAAACATTGAAAATCCAGTCCCAGAGGAGATGGGGCATTGCCACTTTTGCTCCTAAATCACTTGGATTCCACATGCTTTTCCCTATGTGTCCATATCATATTTTGACTTCTGACCTCATCTCCAGGCTTTGAAATAAAGGCAGGGATTATGTCCAGGCCACCCCTGTGACCAGGCACAGACATCAGCACCGCTGGGACACCTGGACTGTCTTCAATGTCCTCACTCAGGTGGCAGCAGACACTGTGCATCACTTCATTCCCATTATTGCCTGCACAGTGCAAGTCCCTGCTGGGTGTGTGGCACTGTCCCCACCACATTTCCCTTCTCTCTGGGGTTATGGGGTGGCTGTGACAAAGCCAGGCTCCTGTCACTGTGTGTCCCTGCTCAGCTGAGGGAACTCTCTGCTCCAGCCCCATCCAGGGCAGATGATGTGATGGGTTTTGTCTCGTTGCCTGTGCCTCTTTTGGGTCACCTTCTTTCCAAAATGACCTGACAGATTTGCAGGACTCAGAGAGAAAAGAAAAATGAAGATAAGAGGTGCTGGCTAAGCTGAAAACAGGGAGATCTGGAAAATGTGCTGGGGTGGTGCTGCTGACACTGGAGTTTGGATCTGGGGGGTTTCATGTCTGTCAGTCTGGAACATGGGAATAGGGAGACACTGGAATTTCAAAAAAGGGTCTGATCAGTGTAGCATTATTTTAGTAATGGCTCCATAAACAAGTTGATAACGTGAGGTCAGGCTCATTTAGTAAGAATAAAGTGAATTTGTCCAGCTGTCCAGGTAGTTCAGTTCTGCAGCCTGTTCTTTGCTGGGGCAGCAAGGAGGTGCAGGGATACCCGAGCATGTTGGTGGAAACTGGGCTGGCACTGATGACATTTTCTCAGTGGTGGGGAATTCATTTGGTTCCACAATGTCAGTTCTTTAGCATTGGCTGCTATCCTGAAATATGGAGAAAAGGGACACACAGACAGTTTATTGGGTTTTGTTTAAATAGGTGTCTTGGTTCCAGTGGCTCTTTATTTTGGAGTCGAAGAGGACTGGAGCCAGGCTGGGAGAGCTGGGAATGTTCCCCTGGAGAGGAGAAGGCGCCAGGGAGAGCTGCAAGCCCCTTGCAGGGCCTACAGGGGCTCCAGGAGAGCTGCAGAGGGACTGGGGACAAGGCCTGGAGGGACAGGAGCCAGGGAATGGCTTCCCAGTGCCAGAGGGCAAGGCTGGATGGGATCTTGGGAAGGAATTGCTGGCTGGGAGGGTGGGGAGGAGCTGTGGCTGCCCTGGATCCCTGGCAGTGCCCAAGGCCAGGCTGGACAGCCTGGGATGGTGCAAAGGGACGACCTTGAAGGTCTCCCAAACCCATTCCCTGTTTCTGTGAGCTCTGGAGTGTGCTGGAGAAGGAGTGGGAGCAGCTCCAGCTCCACTGCCGACCCCGTGTCCTGCCCTGGGGATCGCAGCTTCTGCTGGGCAGACTGGGAGCATGTGGTGGCTCCAAAGCTGCTGCAGGAAATGTGATGGAGCCTGTCTGTCAGAGCTACAAGTGCCTAACATATGGATTTGGGAAGTGTTATCTTCACGTTTTGGTGGGGTTATCCTGAGGACTGGAGTTGCTCATTAAACGGCGGTGAACTCCATTGGAATTTTTCTCTTCTCAAATGGTAAAAAGTGGGATGGCACTGCCTCACCACAAACTGTTCAGGACCTTGCAGAGGTGCTTTAATTACAGTAATTGGGCAGTAAGGAACTGCAGGAGCAGGTACAGTGCAGTACATTTAGATGTGGTTATAACCATAACCAGTATAGGAGTAAAATTGTGGTAGGTGATAAGGGCTGATATTTTAGCTTTCTGATATTCCCCATTGTTTGAAACCTGCCATATTATTTTAATAATGCCAGAAGAATTCCTTTTATCCTGCTTGTGTGGGTAAGTCAGTTTTTCTTACCCTGAGACTTGTGTTTTCTTCTGGGAGAAAAGCCAGGTTGTTTCCTTCCCTCCCTGCAGCCCTACCTGGGGTCTCAAAATGGGCTCTAATATTATGTTAGTCCAGTTTAATTACTGTGGAGTTATTAATGGGTTTATCTTCCCTGTAGCCCCAAGCAGGACACATTAAAAGTGGGCAATGCTGGTAGAGGGAAGGAAATGAGGAGAAAAATCCTCGGGAGTGTTCAGGTACCAAGCCTGAGCTGAAACCCTGAGTCCACAGAGGATTTGAAGCCAGGTGACCTGAGCATGTCACAAAACAAGACACAAAACCACAGCTCCCTGCCCCAGTGCTCTGCTGTGTGCCTGTAGAAGGCTCCAGAAGCTGAGCAGAGCTGTTCCCATGCTTCCCAGGTTGCTGCTGGAGCTGCTGGAGCTGCTTTTTGACAAGTTCAACGCCGTGGCCGCCGCACACTCGGTGGTGCTGGGCCACCTGCAGCAGACAGTGGCCTCCCCCTGCAGCCAGCACGACGGGGAGATCAAGCTCTACGACATGGTGGACGTGTGGGTGAAGATCCAGGATGTCCTGCAGGTAAGAATCCCTCAGGTGGGCACGTCTGCAGCTTGGAACAGCCTTTAGAATCCTGCCAGAGAATGCCTGTCGTGCTCAGCACTCAGCAGTGCTGGGATTTGTCTTGATTTGTTGGTAAGTGGCCACATTTACAACAGATTGTAAAACTCCAAAGAGCTTAAATATCAGCAGAAAGAAAAAAAAAAAGAAACGTGGATTCATCCTTATGGTGTTTGGAAAGGTTGATTCCTTTTGCCTACCAAGTGATTTATCAGCAGCTTTCAAAGTGACATTTTTGTTCTGTGTTACCATGTCATGCCTGTCTTATAAAGTGTCACAGCTCTAATGGCTTGTCTTCTGCTGTCATCATGGCTGGGTTACAGGCAGCTGAGACACTTGCTGCCGGCGTGTTTTCAGCAAACTCTGATTTGATTCCTCCTCTTAACTGCAAGAGACTAAAGCTGTACCTTGCTCAGGCTTTGTTCAGGTGCCGTGCCTCTCACCTGGGGAGCTGAGGCTCCCTAAAGCAGCAGAGCTCTCATCTGTCACCTGTCTGTTCCCTCCTTCTTGCTGGGAGGCTCACACGTGTTTATTACATGTTTGTTTATTTATTTATTCATTTATTTATTAGGGGGTTACCTTTATACACAGTGCACAGATGTTAGAACTTCACCTGGGATGTGACGGAGGAGGTCAAAGAAGTGAGCCAGGTATTATTTCTAGGAGGTGGAAGGATTTGTGATGGTCATTCCAGCTCTGAGCTGGTGATGGAAAATGCTCTCTGCCTCCTGCCCTAAGTCCCTTTTTCAGTTTTGGGCTGGTTTGTAGCTGCTGCTCTGCAGGATTGTTTGGCTTTGCAGTGATGCAGTTGTTTTGCTTGCACAAAATATCCCAACTGTGTGAGCACGGTGTGAATTTAAATACTTGGACATGCTAAATGTAAGGTGTGGGCCTACAATCCCCTCCACTGACTCCTCCTCACCCACATATTTGTCTTTCTAGAGAAATTATTATTAAAGAAATCTTGATCACTTTTCCCCACAACACAAACTTCACTTCCCTTCAATACTTTTGTTGCAAAAATTTGCTTGGGAATGTCCAGCCAGAGGTTTATGATGGGTTTTCTGAACCAAAGGATGTCACAGAATTGAAGTGGGAATAAAGAAGTGAAGAATAAAAGGGAAGAATTAAACTTAAAGACATGTGGAATGGGTTTGGAATGGGAAATCTGCAGCCATCCTCTTGTGATCCATGAGGTCCACAAAACCTTTGAGCTTTGAGTTCTGCAGACTTTGCTCCAGAAAGACAAAAACGTTGGAGTAAGAAACCTCCCAAGATTTTTTTCCTTCCGTGTAGCAGAACATCAAGGCTGGCTATTCCCATCCTCTGTGGGAGTTTGGGATGGTTTCAGTTTGGTGTGTGGTGAAATTTGGAGTGATTTCTGTTGGCTGTTCCTGAACAACGTTGGTAGAGCTCGAAGCCTGTGGAGGTGTGAAAGTGTTTCTGTGCTGGGGACACAATGTCTGACCAAGAGCTCTGGAAAAGGTGTGCCAAGAAAAACACAAGTCACTGGAAAAGGTCTCATTGCTCTGGGGTGTCAGGGGGAGTCAGAAAAGCTTCCAAAAGAGCTTTTACAGTGCATAAAAGCAGCGCTTTAAGGTTCATAGTCTCTCACTGGTTTATGTAAGAGATGAGTGTTGAAAGGCAGGAAATGTTGCGTTGCTTTGTTCAAAATCTTGTGGGTGTTTGTACCTCAGTTCCACTGGAGTGACCTAAAATATTTTTTACCTTAGAGTGGAAGAAAATCTTTGATCCCAAAGCCTGAATTACTTCTAGCCTGCTTTTCTGAATAAGGATCATTTTTGGCGAGGCGATCTTAACATTTGCAGCAGGGGGAGCAGAAAACTCAGTTTTAAAAGTGTTTAAAGCTGTTGGGGGAGGATGAAAACTTGGAGGAAGTGGCTCAGGGAAGCAATGCAATTCCTTCAAACCCCAGTGAATGGGATTTAGTCACCACAGAGGAACATCACCAGAGTGCAGTTCACAGGGATGCCATTGGGTACGTGTGCATTGAGCATCTCTGAGTGGAAAATTTGTGACAACAGGGTTATCTCTGTCTGTACAAAACAGTGGGAGCTCATGGTGGGCTGGGAATTGGGTTTTGTGGGGAATGAGTTGTTTTCTGCAGCTCCTTCTTGGAGCTGGATTCCTGAAAGCTCCCTAATAACTGCACCAGGCACTGTGGCTAGAGTGAGAGGTGGCTCAGCCTGGTGCCATGCTGAGGTACAAAACATGCAGATATTCCATATTTCTGACCTTCTCTGAGAATGGAGGAACAACACAGAAGACAGAGTGACCTTTTCCAGTTGGTAGCAGAGCACTAGAAAACAAACAAACAACAAAGAAGTTTGTCAAAATGTGAGAGCAGCCTTGCTCAGGAAAACATCATTTGAAGTTATTTCCTTGTCCCAGAGCCAGCTTAGTCCATGGTCATGTGGCTCCAACATGGGGTGAAATTTGTTTAAATTGTGACTCTGCATTTTCTGGGGAGCTAATTGAGCTCTTCAGTGCACAAGTGGGTGGAACTGTAGGACCAGTGGCTTGGCTGGAGAGAAGTGGGAGTGTGTTCCAGCAGCCGTGTGCTGATGGGAGTAGCTGAGTCAGGATAAAGCACTGAGGGAATTCTGAGGTTCTCTGGGACAATTCATTGTCTGGGCTGGATCGTGCAGGGCTGTTGGAATGAGTCCAGAGGAGCCCCTCTGCTCTGTACCAGCCTGGGAAAGCTGGGGGTGCTCACCTGGACGAGAGAAGGCTCCGGGGAGAGCTCAGAGCCCCTTCCAGGACCTAAAGGGGCTCTGGGAGGGTTGGAGAGGGAGCTGGGACAGGGCCTGGAGGGACAGGACATGGGGAGTGGTGCAGGACCCTGCTGGAGGAGAAGCTACTAAAGACTTGTCCTGTTGGTGACATGACCTGTTAACAGCTCAGGCTGCAGCTGTTGGTCTCCCAAGCAGGAGATCTTCTCTCCTTTCTCAGTGCTGGGATTTGTAGTCGATGATTCTCAAGTTTTTAGGGGTCTATATTTTCCTTCCTCCCACAGAAGAGAGGGAAAATCACACGTATGCTCTGGGACATAAATCTTCAGCAGGCTCTCTGGTGGGCTGTCTGCTGAGAAGACACTGACAGCTAATATGTTCCTTTTTTGGGGATTTTCTGTCTAATGCTTTCCCGTGTTTTCCAAAATTGGTGTCACTGAGCAGCCCAAACATTGCTGAAAGCATAAGGAAACTGGGGAAGGAGGCACTGAAGCCTCCTCTCTGCCCACACACTCCTGTTGTGCTACTGCAGAGCTGGAGACAGCAGACACAGTGCACTGAGAAACCTCTCTTAAGCGTGCTCCAACATCCTCGTGTCTTTCCTGAAAAGCAGGAATGGCATTTGAGGGGGGGAGCAGGGAAATGGGAACATTCTGTGCCTCACAGCCTGGGCCGGTGGTCAGCAGGGGGAGTGATCTTGCAGAGAAGCTGCATTTAAATCGCATTTGCTGTGCCAGGCTTGGCCAGGAGTCCTGGGAGAGCACTTGGAGATGCATTTCAGGGCTCTGCTGCAGGAACCCGAGTCCCTCTGTGGTTTTTAAGGGAATTAATGGCATAAAATATCAGTTCCCTGTGGCACACAGGTGAGCAGGGCAAAGTCTGTGCTGTGCAGCAGCCTCGGCTGCTCGATGGGAAAGGTGTGGGGAGGTTTCAGCTCCATCCCAGCCTCTGCCAGCTGTGCTGTCATCCCACTGCTTCCTTTCCCACAGCCCAGCATGTTCTCCTTGCTCTGGCAGCGCTGCTCATTCTCCTGTCAGGAATCTCATTTCAGGGAGCTGATTTGGCCAAGGGTTTGCTGCTGGCTGCCTTTTCTGCTCACTCGGGTCCCTGAACTGTGGCAGGGCTGGCACAGGAGCAGGCGAGAGAGGGAATAAACCATGGAAAAGGGAAGGGAAAGGGTTTTTTTCCTGGCAAGGGAAAGGTTTTCCTGTGAGCTGGAGCTGCTCCGTGGAGCAGCTTATGGAAAACCCAAGTGGTTTTTGTTGCATGGCTCAGCACAGGTCTGAACCTTTGCATCTGAAAGCTGAATGAGCTGTTCATGGCCCAGTTGATACTTAGAAAGTAAAATCAGCTCCTTGCATGAGAGCTCTTAATGTGCCATAAATCCTGGCTGTGATGCCTCAGGTTTGAACTTTTCTATTTTTCCAGCCCTGCAGTGCCCAGTGTGGAACTCTGGAGTTGCCTGTTCCCTGTTCAGTGCTGCTCTCTGTGCTGGGCACACACAACAAAGCCTCTCCGGGGCTGCTCTCCAAGGACACCCAGCCCAAACTGGGCCCAAAAAGTACAAACCAAAGAGCCTCTGAGGGGGGCAAGCTGAGGGCAATTCCAGCATTAACTGCAGCTTTCACTGGAGAATCAACCCTGAGATGCAAATGAACCAAAGCTAGAAAAGTGGGAAGAACTCGTGGCCTCTCAGGGTCCATCTCGGGGCCCATCTGGGCAGCACCTCTGGCTCCCCAGGGGTACCTTTGGAGGCTTTTCCAAGAAATCCCCACCTTTATTCCCTCACTCCTGTCTGGGCTCTGCTTCCAGGAGGCCTCTCAAGGCATCATCTGGAATGCCAGAGCACTGTCTGGAATGGCTGTTGCCTTTGGGAAATTCAGCAGGTGATGTTTTGAACCTGAAGCAGTTCTTTTTCACTAAGTTGTCTCCACAGATATTTAATGGCTTTGTGGTCATCCTCCAAATCATGGGCCTGACATGATTCGTTGTGGTTCTTTTTAAATGGTCTTAAGTGTGGGGAACTGCTGCCCTTGGACTTCTGACTGGTTTGTCTCATCAATGCTCATCTCACTGAGTAAACATTGCTCATAAAAGGGATTTGTCTGCAGCTTTAAAAAAAAATACAGTTCCACTCAGTCTAGCAGGAGAAAGTGAGGAGGGAGAATTCCACTCCTCAGAATGCTTATATTTAAAAATGGAATTTAAATAATGAGAGTGGGTCACTTGATCCTTTTTTCTCCTCGTTATTGGAAGTGAGCTCAGCACGTGCAGGATAAATCCCGCAGGGTGTTACAGTGTTTTCTGCAAATACCTGCTGCTGAGGGCATGAGAATTCCTGGGCAAGTTCATGGTCCAGGAGGAGTTTCATCTTTCTGGATCTATCAAGGCATCAGCTGATTTTGCTGGAAGGTACTTCTTTTAAATTTTGCCTGCCTCCCCTCTCTGTTAAATTGTTTTATAGATTTGCTCCAATTTTCCTAAAAATTCAAGTCATCTTGCAATTTCAAACAGCAAATAAGTTGGTACCTTTTTCAAGCTCTTAAAAAGATGCACTTGGAATTTGGGCTGATGGAAATGGCCTTGATAAAGGGGAAAAAACATGTCAGGAATTGCACAGAGATCTCAGGGAATCAACAGGAGATGGTAATGGCATCCTGAAAAACCAAAAATACGAAGTAGAAATGGCCCAGATCGATCTGTTTTCTCTTTGGCTGGATGATGCTGGCTGAGCTGTGTTCCAAACTAACTGAGTTACGTGGTAACAGGTACCTGGACAAGCTCCAGAGCTGAGCTGGCTGCAGACATTGGATTATTTTCTTGCCCAGGAATGGACCTTGTTAACTGAGCTGTGCCATAGCTTATATTAAATTCTGTAAGCAGGGTGACAGAGCAGAATTTTTCTCCAATACTCGTGCATTAACAACTTTCGTTTGGAGCTTTTTTTTTATGCTGGAGCTGTTGATCCAATGCATTTCATAAACACTCAACATTTATGCTGAAGTTCCAAAGGAATAAAGCCCAGAATAAGAATTATCTGTTTGAACACTTGTGCAGCTCATTGCAGAGGAGATCAGTGAGCTTTTGGGAGACTTTAAAAAAACATTAACTCCTTAAATGAAATATTTGCAGGTTTATGAGCAAGGAAAATTCATCATCTTTTTTTCCATGCTGTAAAGCATCAAGCTGCTTTGAACTTCATTTAAGGTGGATTTTCCTTTTAATTGTTGATCACATTTAGTTATTTTATAGTTTTAAAGGGTTTTTGGAGTCCGTGCCTAAAAACTCAAAGAATGAAATCCACGTGAGTTAAAAGCATCTTCATATCTCTGCTGAAGGTGCTGAAAAAGGTGCCCAGATTCTTGTAGAGAGAAATAATTTCAAAAAGCTGTTTGGTGGAGTTGTGAAAGTCAGAGTCAGCTCTGCTGGGTGTTAGGCTGAGAGGAAAAGGTTGGGAATACAGGATAGGGAATGACATATTCCCTACTTGGATATTTGGCAGCTGGCACGAAACCTGTGCCTTGTGAACCCTGGGCCGTCATTAAATATTTTTTAATTGATTCAACTTGAGAACACTGAGTTTTTCCCAGCTTTTTTGCCCAGTGATGCCACTTGGGAGCTTTTCTTTCCCAAGTTGGAATATTCTCTGACAAGGCTTGAGAGGGATGTGAAGTGACCATCACAGCTGATGGGTTTCTGTGATTCCAACAGGAATGTGAGTTTTGGAAGTAAAGGATGCAGAATTCCCAGCCTGTCCAGGGCTTGGCAGCCTTCATCCTCTTGGAGCTGATCAATAACGGGGATGACGTGGAAGAAATGGAAACTCTGCTGTGGATTTGGGCCATATCTTTTATTTTAACCATTTTTTGAACACTTTTGTCAGCTCCAATGTGATTTTTTTTCCCTCTGTTTTCTGTCAGTGTCTGCTGCGCTTCCTCCCTGCTGTCAGCTGGAATTAGGAGCTGCTGCAAGGAGTTCATCAGCATTTGTGGCCCTGTTTTACAGGACTATAAAACCTCTCTTTTGATGTGCTGGGCTCACACTCTGTCCCTGTGTGAGTGGCTTTAACAGCAGTGACTCTTCTGATGCCTTGAGAGGCCTCCTGGAAGCAGAGCCCAGACAGGAGTAAGGGAATAAAGGTGGGGATTTCTTGGAAAGGCCTCCAAAGGTACCCCTGGGGAGCCAGAGGTGCTGCCCAGATGGGCCCCGAGATGGACCCTGAGAGGCCACGAGTTCTTCCCACTTTTCTAGCTTTGGTTCATTTGCATCTCAGGGTTGATTCTCCAATGAAAGCTGCAGTTAATGCTGGAATTGCCCTCAGCTTGCCCCCCTCAGAGGCTCTTTGGTTTGTACTTTTTGGGCCCAGTTTGGGCTGGGTGTCCTTGGAGAGCAGCCCCGGAGAGGCTTTGTTGTGTGTGCCCAGCACAGAGAGCAGCACTGAACAGGGAACAGGAAACTCCAGAGTAACACACTGGGCACTGCAGGGCTGGAAAAATAGAAAAGTTCAAACCTGAGGCATCATTCCCTTCCCAGCACCATCAAACCACTGGGAAAGGAAAAAAGGCCAAAAACTCCTCGTGTCCTCCCTGCAGGACTCTTCCTCTGGGATCCCTGCAGGCAAATTCCTGCTCATGAGAGACAGGAGCTGATCTCCCAGGAAAATGTTTGGAAATTGTTTTGTTTAAAATCCTTTCTGCTCCTGTGCTGTTCTTCTTGCGCTTCCCGTGTGTGACATTTGTAAAATTCTAAGGTAGAATCTTACTTTTAACTGAGATTTTCCAGCTCTTGCTGTTTCTTTCCAGACAGGAAATCTTTGCTTTTATTTTGGGGGGCCTGAAGGCTTTTTTTTTGTAACATAGGAAACTACGGAATTGCAGCCAAAATTTTTTCAGAGAATCACAGAATGGTTTGGTTTGGGAAGGGTCTTCAAGATCATCTCATTCCAACGCTGTGCCATGGGCAGGGACACCTCCCACTATCCCAGGTTCTTCCAAGCCCCATCCAACCTCCACCTGCAGGCTTTGGTATTTTATTTTGTACTTTATTTTATGGTTATGCTGACCAGGTGCCTTTTGAAGTGGTTTCATTTTGCAAATATCCTTTGGTAGGTTTTGAGCAGTGGATCATTGGGTTTCTTTGTGCACAAGGGTTTCAGTAGATAAAACAAAGATAATAAATAATGGATAATAAAGAGTTGGGATGTGATTCCTGAGGGCAGGTCCATCACTGCCAGGACACACTGAGAAAATATTTAAGCACATAATCAGCCTCGAAACTTCTTTCTTAATTACTTTACGTTCATTTTTTGGCCTCAGCCATATTTGCTGTACCAAGTTTCAGCCACTCAGCTTCCAAATACCTCATGGAAATGTGTCTGTGCAAGCCAGCAGCAAGTGGCTGATGATTCACTGGTGTT
The DNA here is from genome assembly GCA_013399225.1 of Rhipidura dahli. Lineage (NCBI taxonomy): Eukaryota > Metazoa > Chordata > Aves > Passeriformes > Rhipiduridae > Rhipidura > Rhipidura dahli. The sequence continues at coordinate 104,758 of VXAC01003174.1, forward strand.
CTCTGGCAGGCTCTGGAATGATCTTTTATTTCTTTATTATAAAGATTCTTTTTTCCTCTTTTTTTTTTAATGTTTCAAAAATCTGAACTCAAATAAAAGATTAAATTTGTTTTATCTCCCTTTTTTTTTTTTTTTTGGTTTTACACACTTTTAGATTGGAGGAACTTTCCTAATTGGAGAATCACTGAATGGTTTGAGTTGGAAAGGATCTAGAATTAGATGAGCCTCAAGATCCCATCCAACCCAAGGGTTCTAGAGCAGGAAAGACCCTTATCCATCAAAATACAGAATATAAGGACAAAAACAACAGCAGGATTTCCCAACACACTCCTTGTTGGTTGTAATGAAACCACTGCAGAGGAGTCACTGCATGCTGGGAGCCATGGAAAGCCATTTCCACCTGGGACAAGGGGGACCAGAGGGAATCAGGTAATTAAAAGTGGCCTCTGCACAGTGATTCTGCTCCAGGTGTGTAATTAAATGCCCTGGAAAGCTCTTTGGGGTCTTCATTTACTGGCAGAGGCCAAAGAACTGTGGCTGTGGGTGTGCCCTGGGTGAAGCTGGGAGGTGCAGTCTGATGAAAATAACAGCAGCATTGCACTGTTAATCCATCCTCTGCAGGCAGAAAAGCTGGGCTCCCTCTGCCTTGCTTGAAAAAAACCCCAAAACATTAAAGAGCAGCAGCAGGAGAGAAGGAAAAATCCCTGTGTGCTCCCCTCTGTGGACCTGGTGCTTTTATTCTGAGGAGCTTTGCCTTTTATTTGTATTTTTATTTTTCCAGAGGCCTGGAATGTCACTGATCACTCCTTGCTGCTGTTGCTGTGGGTGAAATGTTGTTTCCCAGAGCTTTTCTAGTGGAGATTGTGGTGGTGCCCACTATTCCCAGTGCAGGATCAACTGAGGGGCCCTGTAAAGTGCTATAAAAATAATTCCCAGACTGTTAACTCAGGCCTTGTGTTTCTGCAGTTCCTGGTGAACCATCCTAGGAATTTCTGTGATGGGTGAGGCTTTCCAAAGAGCCAAAGGCATTTAGGATCTAACTCCCTTGGCAGTCCAGTGGGAATTGGACAACTAATTACTTCGGAATCTTTGGAAAATCCCAGATCTAATTCTGTATTATAATAACGTGGTTGCAGAGGAAGGTAAACCTCCAAGAAAAATAACATTCAGTGTCATTTTAAATTTTTTTTATATAGACAGGAGAGCTGTTTTTCTGGCCAGTTCTCCTGAGTTGAACCTCCTTTGGAAAAGGTTTGGAGCAGGAGGTGGGCTGGGTGCTGCCTTTTCCAAGGGCTGACCTGTGGCCCTGTGCAATACCTGAGGTGAAAACACGAGCAGGACTCTTGTCTGACTCACTCCAATGGCACAGAGGTTAATTGTGTCATTAATTCTCTCTCCTGGGCTTAAGCAGTTGGAATTTGCTGCCCGTGACAGGGAGAATAATCCAAATTAGTTACACCTCCCAGCAGGTCAGTAAATAAATAAATCAGAGTGGTCCCTTAAGTGTAATATCCAAAATCTGTCTGGTTTTGCTGGCAAAGGACACTGGAATGAGGCAGCAGGTTTACACTCACTCACCTGGGACACAATAAAAGGATGATCTCACTTGATTACAGTGATTTGGTGCTCATTCCCTGGCTGCTTCATCAGGGTGTCACATGCCCAGTGCCCTCTTAGAAAAAGTGCATTTTCCAGCCCCTTTTCCTGGCAGAGTGACAAATGATGGTGCCTGTGGATGGTTCCTCTCAGGATGATTCTCTTTAATTCACGAGGGTGCCTTCCCCCTGGAGCCCATCTTGGTCCCGAGGTGGGGAAATGAAGATGTTCCCAGAGATTCCGTGGATGTGACGGCCGTGGTGAGAGAAGAGTTCTGCAGAGTTTGGGATCTCTCAGGAAAAGTGATGCTGATTCCTTCCTGTTAAAAACCACAGATCCTGCCTTGGAGCAGAGATCTGCACTGCAAGCTTTCCCACAGGACGCTTTTCTTGCCAGATTTTCAGGTGTGGATTTGTGAGGGTTCATCTCTGCCTGGCCCACACTGATTTTTCAGCAGCCTACCTGCCTTGCAGTTCTTCAGTGCTCACCAGCACTGCTTGAGAATTTAAAAACCAGAGGTTTGAAAGTATTTCTCAGGAAATCTGCACTTCTGCCTTCACATTCAGAGGATTACTGAAAAAAACAAGGATTCCAAGGGGAGGTGCACTTGTGAAAATAATGCATGGGATTTTTTCAGTGCATGATGAGGTTTTGGTTCTGCTTTTGATGTGGGGACAGGCCAGAACCCTGAAAAACATCACACTGCAAGCAAAATTGGAGCATCCTGATTCAGCTTTTTAGTGGGAAGAGGGATTGAAGGAGAGAAAATTCCATCCCTGCCTCCATGTGTGGTTCAGGACGGGGCTGTCACACCAGCAACTCGTTAACGCTTTGCCTGGAGCAGAACTGTGCCTCTCTTTATGTTAATTATTAATTTGTCATCTTCTAATCTCAGTGTTTGGAGCTGTTTGGAAGGATGAGGACGTTGGAACTGGATGATCTTTAAGGTCCCTTCCCAACCCGTGGAGTGATTTTATGATCTCTGTGCAACAGGTGCCTCGGTGCATCTGGGTTTCTGCAGATCAGAGGATGTGATTTGTAGGAATTTGTTCAGTCAGCCTTCCCTTAATGGCAACCTGTGTGATTCCCTTTAATTCTCTGAGGTTGCAGGTTGTATAAAGCAGGTTAGAATTTGATCCTCGTATTCCCAAATCCCGCTTTCCTTAGCAATGATTCTTTCAGCATAATGTTCTTTGGTTTAATATTCTTCAGAGACCGAGCCTGAGCGATGCTCTTTGTTACTCGTGCTGCATATCTGCTGTTTTGCCTCTGCTGCCTTTGCTTTATCTCCTAACTGTGCTTGCTGAGACCTAGCCAGATGTTAATCTGAATTTTAGCACTGGCAGCCTGGAATGTGTTCTGTGCTCCAGCAGCAGCAGGAGGATTTCCTCGTGCTCCCAGTCCACCCCAAACACGCTTTGACATTGGCTGCAAAGTCACTGCCACAAAAATCCCCCCATCAAACACGGAGTGAAGGGATTCTGCAGGGCCAGAGGACACTGAGATTTTATGAGATTTCTCTCCAAGGTCACCAAAATGTTCTCTGCCTTTCAAGGAGTCTTTATTGTCGCCTTGGGTGGGTCATTCCTTGTGTGCTGCTCAGCCCCCTGGGACGTGCCAGCCTTGGCATTTTCTGGGAATGCTTTTTTAAGGGCGAGGGTTCAAATGGAAGGTTTGGTTAAACATTCTTCTCTTTTACATTTCATTTTGCTGTGAGCTGTAAAATTACCCATTTCCTTAGAGAGCAAGTTGAAGGTTCACAGATTAATTGATGGTCTAAAAGCAGCCTCCTGTGACATTTCCTCATGGCCTGGGTAGGATTATTGTGTGATCTGGTAGGGAATTGTTCTTTTGGATGCATCATTTTGTGCTGTGTTCATGATCCTGAGGGCTTTTGGCTTTATTTTGAAAGGTGCTGGAGAAGGAACATGAATCCCTTTGACATTTCCAAGCTACGGCCCCCTCAAAATTGTAACTCAGTGTCTGTAGAAGGAGTAAATGCTGGAAAACAGGAGCAGCACAGTGAGCAAATACAGCCAGGGTAGGGCAATACAGCTAAATTTAGGGGGAATTCATTCATTCAGTTTTTTTTTTTTTTATTTGAGGAACAGACACGTGGCTTCTTCTGTATTGAACAGGGGACTCTTCCACACCCCGCCCTTCCCTGTCACCCAGTGCCCATGGATTCCTGAAAATGTCTTTTATCATTTCACTGGAGTCTTGGCTGAGCTATTGGAAAGGCAAAACTTCCTGAAGGTGTGCAGAGTATTTCAAAAACCTTCAGGAGCAGAGAACTGAAACCTGTGGAGTTTTTTGGGTGTCTTTTTGTGCTCCAAAAGGCTCTGCATGATACTGAAAGAGCTGCCCAGTGGAAATGTGGTTGCAGGGCTGGGTGCTCCTTTTGAGCTTCACGGTGCCACATTCGGGGTTTTTTGGGATGTTGTGTTTATGTGGCATTAAGGAAAGGAGAAGAAAGCAACATTTGTCCATTAGAGGGGAAAGACTGATCATTTTGGGGTGGATGTGGAGTGAATGTGAATGTTTTGGATGCGCTGGGTTGGAATCGATTTGTATTTATTTGTGGGAGTTTTTGTTGCCTTGCTAAATAGTCTGGGTTTCAGCATTGCCCCAGCACCTTGGGAAGATGCTGCTGGTGCTGGCATTTATGCACCTGCTTAATTTGGGTTTGCAAGGGAGGCCAGCAAGGCTGCCTGGGAGACTTCACTGCAGCGATGTGCTGACGTGGCAGGACAGAGCCTGGTGCACTTAATGAATCTGAAATCATTCCCAGCCCGTGTTTGCTGAACCTCAGCTTATTTTTGCAATCCTGAAAGTGGCTCATTAATTGCTGGGAGCCCGACCACCCCTCTGGACAAAAGAAGTTGGGGCCAAATTAGAGTTTCTCTTAAGCAGAGCTGACTTCTTCATTTTGATCACCACCAGAGTGGCCCTGGGTAGTTGTGTTTGTTTTGAAGGAGATTTTGAGTGGAAAACTTCAGTTTTTTGCTTAATCTGCCCCATTCTTGATCTGAATTTTTACAGATTCATACAATGGGTGATTTTGGCACACACTGGTAAGTTTTGAGCATTCTCTGCTCCAGGCTGCTGGACACTCCAGGTGTGGCCTCTCCACTCACCCAAACTCCTGCTGGCTTCTCCCTCAGCTTCTGAACCACCTCATTGTTGGATTAGGATCCATTTTGTTGGGATAATCTGTTCATATTTAGTGATTTCCCTCTCCATGATACCGTGTTTCACTCTAGGGTGAGGTGGTGCTCTATAAATATTCATTCAAGTTGTAAATACAACTTGTACAACTCAATGTTGCTGCCTTCCTGCACAGACAGAAAACATGTTGGATTTAAATCTTGTTTTCTTTTGGATCTCAGGTCCTGTAGTTCCCTCTGAGATCTGTGTTCTCCTGTGATCTGGCTGATGGAACAAGCTGTGTTATTTCCAAGTGTCAGATGGAGGCAGAGGCTGTTCAGGAGCTGTTTTGTTTTTTGCCTGGTGTGTTTTCCTCATTCCCCAAACGCCCATCTTCCCTGGATTTACTGCTCCACTCCTTCCTTACTGCTGCCTTATTGTCTGCAATGCTTCCTATTGATTTTGTGTGTTGGGGATGATTTCCTTTGCTGGGAGCAGTTGGGAGGAATTGGAAGTCATTTGCTCAGAGAAGGTTTTGGGCTTCCTAAGATCTAGAAGATTGTTTAAAATCTCTTCTTGTAGCCTGATTTGAGGAGGTTTGATATTCTTGTTTGGAGAGTTGTCATCTTATTAAGGCCACTTGGTGCATTCCTGTCTCTCTGGTTGGCTTTGTTTCCAGCCAGCAAGAAAAGCTGTTTCATTTATGTTTAAAAAAATCTTACGTTATGAATTAAATTTTGGGTTCCCCAAATTGTTTACTGAGAGCAAAACAGCAAAAAGTTCAATTTAGTCACTGTCAGATCAGGCTTGTGCAGAATTGAGGGAAGAGGAGCATTTTGAGGTGGAGACAGATTTATTTCCAATATCCCCCTGCAAGTTGTGAGTTGTTGAGAGAAGTGAAGAATCCATGTGCCAGAATGTGTCAGAACTGGAACAGGTTCTTGTAAAATCTTTTATTTCCAGGATCAAGCCAAGAGTTCAGGAATGACCTGTTCCTATCTGATGTTCAGGCTGGGTTTTCCTGTGCCTGGATTTGCACGTGTCGGGGTCTCAGGGTTGGCAGGGAGCTTTGATTTATGGTGTGGGGAGGGCTCTGGCCCTGATCCAGAGCAGCAATTAACAGGATGGGCTGCTGGAGGGACCCTTCCCAGGCTGGAAGTGGTGCCTGAGTGCTTTGTTGGCTCCTAGCCAGGCTGCCCAGCACCCTGCAGGATAAAGGCAATATTTGGATAATAAATAACCACGAGCCCAGCCTTTTCCAGAATGTGGTGGGAGCTCATTCCCATATCTCTACTGGGAAACAGCCCAGCCTGAATCTCCCAAGGTTCAGAGTGTGTTCTATGGAATATCAAGTGTGTTTCATTGAGTATCTCTGGCACTTCTGCACCAAGAGGATAAGGAAATAAAGTTGTCATTTGTATTCTGCTGTTTGTCAACCTGCAGATGGGGGGATCTGGGGATAACAGTTCATTATTTACTTAACAAAACCTGTCACGTTGGGGATTAAAAATGTCACTTCTCAAGAAGTGGAGGGGTTGGGTGTGCTGCTGGAGCCAGGCACCTGTGGCAGTTCTGTTTCCACGTGGCAATGGGTAACAGCATTTTCTCCTGTGCTTTCAGCCCTACCTGTATCACCCTGCACTGAAAATGGGGACATGGCATTTAAAAAAAAAGACTTTTTTTTAAAAACAGGGCCATCTCACTGCTCCAAGGATTGGAGTGTTCTGCATTCAGACATTATCCTCATCAAAAAGCTGCCTTTGAAACTCCATTCCTGACCTGCTGAACAGATTCCCAAAAAATCCCAATCCTACCTAAAACCTAAATAGACAAGAGAAGCAATAAGAGGAGAAGCACGCAAGTTGATTTACAGCTCCAGTTAAGTCACAGAATCATGGAATCATCCAGATCATCTTTTCCAACCCTCAGCCTGTCATCTGTGGCAGAAAATGTGGGAAAAGCAGAAATTTTTTAGGTTTTGGTCATGTTGGGTTTTTTCCTTCTCTGGTTCTCCAAACTCATCGGTTCTTCCCCAAAAAGAGAAGAGTTTTTGAGCCCAGAGGTCGCTCAGCTGCTGTGATATTCACGTTTGAGGCACTTCTGACCTCCTCAGTTTCAAACAGTGACCTGGGTGGAGTGCTTTGGGTTCAAGTGGAACATTTTGCAGAGAAGTTGCTACAGAATGTAGCGGGCAATTAGAGAAGGCAGGAGAGACCTTCTTGCTGATAAAATCCAAGGCAGCTCAGTGACCCAAGAGCTTCAGGGCACAAAGCAAAGGAGATTTTTTACTGATTATTTTTTTAGGGAGAGCAAAAAAAGTGGGTGGTTTTGTTTTGTCTTGTTTTTTCAGAGGGGGAAAAATGAATAATAGGCCCTTTCTGCAAATATAACTTAAATACGAGATCTTAAAGGTAGTAGGACAGTGACAAAGGAAACATTTTCTCCAGTTTTATCTTTACAAATGGAAATGTCTAAAATCCTGATGGCTCTTCAGTCAGAGGCGGATGAAGGGGTATTATGTGGATGCATCTTGTTGTCATGATAATTCAACAGGGACCATTTTCTTATCCATCTGAAAGCTGGGTGGTGATAGATGTCAAATATTTGTCCTGGGTGGTAAAGTAAATATTTGCCATCTACCTGTCCCCATCAGAGAGCAAATCACTTGCAAACAACACCATATTGCAAGGAGGAGGAGGAGGAGCGAAATGGCATCAAAATTAAAGATGAAGCCACTGGATGAAAAGGAGACACTAAATAAACCTCCAAGTTAAATAAAACCGAGGTGGATGGATTCCCTTGTGATGGAGAAAGCCAAATTACAGAGTTCATTATGCAAAGGTGGTGAGATGACAAATGTCAGTGGGAATCTGTGAAGCTGTTTGCAGACAAGGCATGGAAGACAGACTTTTTGTAGGAGGTGGAAGAACATGCCTTTATTTAAAGAATTCCTCTGTCTAGGGAGAGAAGAATTAAGAGTCAGAGGGGCCACGTCCAGGGACAGAACCCCTGTGCTGTAGGAGTTGGAGGGTGCAGGCAGGAATTCTCTCTGGGGATCGAGGAGTGGGAGTGGAGAGTGGTTTTTGAGGGAATGAAGCTGTGCCAGGGGAGGTTTTGGTTGGATTTTAGGAAAAGGTTCTTCCCCCAGAGGGTGGTGGGGCACTGAACAGGCTCCCCAGGGAATGGGCACAGCCCTGAGGCTGCTCCAGGAGTGTTTGGACAGTGCTCCCAGGGGTGCACAGGGGGGATTGTTGGGGTGTCTGTGCAGGGCCAGGAGTTGGACTGGATGATCCTGGTGGGTCCCTTCCCACTTGGGATATTCTGTGATTAAACATCCAGAGGAGCAGGCTGAGTATCAAATAATGAAAAGGACAGAAAAGGAAGTAAAGCAAAAACCAAATTCCAAAATCCCAAACAGGCAAAGGAAGCAAAACTCCTCAGAGGCTGCTGGATTTCGGTTGTCCAAAATTTGGTTGTCTTGAAGGGAAAGAAAAGCATCAAACAGACAAACACTGGCAGCTGCCAAGGTTGGAGCTGTGTTTATTTGGCACAAATGACTCAAAATGTAGAAATTGAGCCCCAGAAAAGCTGATAAGCCGAGATATTTTTGGGAGGAGGCAGTAGGAGGGAAGTGAAGACGGCTGGTGTGGGTTTCATGGATCAAAGCTATTTGATAGACCCTTAAAAACAAGACACCTGCAGAAGGCATCGTGGGTTTGTTGAATTGCACAAGATTTTGTGTTTAAAAAAAAAAAAAATCAACATGATGGGAAAGAGAAATGATTTCTTTGAAACCAGTCTGGAGTTGTGAGAATGTAGACAAGGAAACAACCCAGAAATTCTTCCCTTTTGATAATAAAAACACACAGGCAGAGCTGGAGGCTTTGGAAAGAACTTAAAAATGAATTCAAGCTCCAAGGCACGACGTCAGGAGACTTTTTTGGGAAGGAGGAGTCTGAAGTCACTGAGAAGCCAGGAAAGATCAGCAGCCTCTCCTTAAAGCCTGCAGCTGTGGATTGGAGAACAAGCAGAAATGTCTTATTTACATGTACAAAAGAGCCTGCAAATTATTTATGTAGTGGAAAAATTGGCTCTTATGGGGTTTATTTATTTATTTAATCACTCAGAGCATTTGAAGTGGATAAAGAACTTCACAGCGGGGTTATTTTGTTGGTTATTGGGGGATTGTTTTTTGTTGGTTTTTAACTGATCAGAAAAAACTGATCAGGGGATGTAAAACTAAGAATCGATGGAGAATTATACTGGAAAGAAAAAAGGTTAATTCTGGTTTTGTGATGATCCTCGTGGTGCTGATCAGGGCTTCAAAAAGGGCTCTGCCCAAATTTTAATGCCCGTCCCAAAATCTTCTGCGTTATTTGGGACGGGAAGGGACTGATGAATCTGTGAGATGTTTAAATAAATGTGTGTTGAGGGGGAAAATAAAAGTATTTGTGGAGATTCCGTGGTGCTCAATAAGGCAAAGGCAGGAAAGTGGGTGTCATTTTTAGGAGGCTCCGGGGCAGCTCCTGTGAATGGGCAAAGCGGGATTCATGCTGGGGGACAGTGGGGGGTGTAAAGGATGGATATCCAGGGCAGTTTTATGTTATTTTATAGAAAGGAGTGCTGGCAGCCTCACCAGGGTCTGCCAGGAATTGTCTGGGCTCACCCTGGAGGGTCTTGCAGGACAGGAAGGGATTAGGACTGGGGCAGGGGTGTTCGCAGCACATTCAGTCTGCCCTGGGAAGAGAGGCCAGAAAAGTTGGGTTTGATTCCCTTGGGAAGAGAACAGAGGAGGAGGATTCATAAAATAATAGGTGGGGTGGGGGTGGGAAGGGGAGGTGGCAGTTCTTGGTTCTGCTCCAAGAACATGGAATTATGGAATGGGTTGGGTTGGAATGAACCTTAAAGCCCATCCAGTGCCACCCTTCCCACCATCCCAGGCTGCTCCAAGCCCCGTCCAGCCTGGCCTTGGACACTTCCAGGGATGGGAAGGGGCCGTCAGCACGGCTGATGTGGGGCAGGGAGTGGGTGGGGGAAAGGTTTTTGGGGACTGCAGTTGAATGGAGGAGCTGCTGCTTGAGTCAACTCTTATGTTATGAATGAAATTTCATTTTCCATTTTGGGGGTTCTCCAAACTGATCACTGAGAGCAAAACAGCAAAAAAGTGCAATTTAATCATTGTCAGATCAGTCTTGTGCAGACTGGAGGGAAAAGGACCCTCTGCCAAGGTCCGTGTTCATGGGACCATGGAATTGTTAAGGCTGGAAAAGAACTTGGAGATCACCAAGTCCAACTATCAAGCACCACCACGGTCACCACTAAAATACCCCCTTGAATGCCACAGCCACACATTTTTTGGACACTTCCAGGGATGGTGACTCCACCATTTCTTCATCATTTACTTTCTCTGTATGGGTTTAAAATTTACAGCTACAAGTGGACTGAAGGAGGCACGTGGGGAGGTGTTCAGGCATGAAATATGTTCCAGCAATCTGTGTTTCACACAAGTTGTTACAGGCAGATTTACAGGTGAAGTGAATGAAACTCCTTGTCTGTTCTACCTGACAAATGTCAGATTTAAGGAGATAAATCAAATCCCTGTGGTTTAGATGCTTCTCTGTGGGTTGTGTTCCCTCTGGCAGAGAATTTTATTACAGGCTGTCACCCTCCTCTCCCTCTCTGTAGCACCAGAAATGAGGTCAGGTCTGAGGGAATCAGAGCTGAAAAGCTGGACAAATCTGAAGAAAATATTATGGAATCCAGTGATTATTGTATTATATGTTACAAATATATAACAAAGTGTATATTATCTGTATCACTAATGTGGATAGTCCCTTCCAACTCAGAATATTCTGGGATTATTGTATCATCTGAGGAAAATATTAGGAGTCCAGTGGTGCAATGGTGGCCAGGTTGTTCCAGGGGAGGTTTGGGTTGGGTATCAGGGCAAATTCCTACATGGAAAGGATTTTGAAGTCCTGACAGAGTTTCCTGGGGCAGTGGTGGAATCTGCATCCCTGGAAGTGTCCAAACACGACTTGAGGATGGGGTTTAGTCGTGAACATGGTGGTGGTGCTGGCTGATGGTTGGACTTGATCTCTTCCAGCCTAAATGATTCCAGGATTCTGTGATCAAGGATTTAGGAAAAACCCTGGAGTTGCAAAGGAACAACTCGTAGGTAACAAGACTTTGGTTTCAAATCTATCAAGGGAGTTGGAAAGGGGAGTGGAATCCTGGGTTTCCCAGGATGTGATCCTCAAGGAAGGACTGAGTTGAAGGCTGGCCAGGGAGACTCAAACATTCATAGTTTTCCTGTCTATCCCAGTGGAGAGTGTGTGTAAGCAGGGAGTGATTTAGGGATGTTTGTTGTGGTTGTGTATCCTCCTGAAAAACTTCAAACATCTCTCAGGCGGGACAACATTCCTTGGGGGTGTTGGGGATGGACTGAGGGATCTCCTGAGCTCTCTTCCTGTTTTCTGTGATTCCTGGAAAGTCACTGGGATTATAACCTTGCCACCCACAGTGATGGATGAAACACCAGAGGGCCAATCCACCAGCTCAGAGCTATGTAACTTCTCCTGTGTGATGCAGTTCCAGTGCCCACCCCACAGGCTGCGACTGGGAGGAATGTGGCAATTAAATGTGGAATTAACGGGAGGGGGAAGGGACGCGTTGCATTTAACTTCACACTCGTGATTTAAGTGCCAGAATTAAAATCATCAGCTCCCTGTGTGGTCTCCTTACTTGTAACAACTCAAGTGACATTAAAATTGGATGAAAATGAGCTTTTGGTTGAAGGACTGATATTAAAATCGAAGGAAGCTGAAGCTGAAGGAGGGAAGGGGGTGGTTGGCACAGGGGAGCTGTGGTGTTTATATGGATGTGCACCCATCCTCCTCCTCCCCTTAAAAGCTTTATCCTCACTGCAGCCATGCCCCAGCATCCTACTTGCCTTGCTTTATCAATTATTTACACTCGGGCTGGAATGCATTTAAACTTTGGGAAAGCAGAGGTGGATATTAGCGCTCCGTTGGTGACTGATAGCATCGGGGCAGCGGCAGCAGACTAATGGAAGGGAATAAGGGAGCACTTGGGAGCTGCTGGCTCATCCTTGACAGTGATTTGTGTGTCTGCAGGATTTCAAGTGCACAGAGTGTTTAAAATGTGCCTGTTGCCTTTCCTTTGTCTGCCTGCAACCCGTGGGCCTGGATTTTTCCACCCTTCCTTGGATCCATCTCTTGTCGCTGCCGTTTTTATTGGAATCTTGGTGATATTAATGAACACACTCTGGATCTCTTGGATTCCTGGGCCTGGAGCTTTGTTCTGCCCTGTGTGGTCTCTCCTAAGCCTCCTCCTTTTATCCCTTGTAAATAAAAGTGACAATTCTCCCTGCCCTGGTGTCCAGCTGAGGAATGGAACTTCTTCCATCCTTCTCTTCTCTCTCAGCTTCCATGAACTATTGTTGTGGAGGTTTTTTAAATGTTTATTTTTTTTATTTTGAAATTTAATTTTATTTGAAATAATTCTGTTTACTGGAAGCTGTTGCTGCTGGGAGGGGGAGGGAGAACTCCTAACTCACAGCTTTTTTTGATCCATGGGAAGGGACTGGTATCACACACCAATAAATAGGTAACTCTCCTCGCCACCACCATTATTAGATTGAAGAAGACAGTAAATTCACAGACTCCCTCGTGAGTCACAAATGTCTTAAAAACCCTCACAAGTAATTATCTGAAATGGAGACAAGTTAATGTAGGTTTGTCTCTTCTAATTCTTGCTCACGGTTAGAAGCCGTGCAGTAATTAGCTTTTTTTACTAAAGTTATATTTAAATACGTTAAATGTGCACTGCCATCACGGGACACGTAAACTGATATCCTGACAGTCCTCTTGATTTTTTTATTTTTTATTTTGAGTTACCAGGGATACAAGAAGGGTGTTTTTTAAATAATTGTGGTAGCTTGAAGTTGATGGGCAGTGTCTGAGTGAATAAAAGCACTTTTAAGCGCTGAAATCTCGGAGCAGGAGGGAGTCGGTGCACGGGGAGTGGTTGAATCTCAAGGACGGGATTTGCCGTGGCAGTGGCAGCTTCTCCTCCGAGCAAGCAGTGCTTCAATGGTGGCAAAGCCGGAATGGATGCTCAGCCATCTGCTTTGTCCTGGCTCCACCCTGTGGCATTCCCGTGCCAGTGGCACGCACATTCCAAGGAATTCTGAATGAGCCTGGACGTGGGGTTTGGTGCCAGTGCAGGATTTGGTGTTGGCTGGTGGAAAGCTGGAGGTGTTACACACAAGCACTGGGTCCTCCCGCTCCTGTCCCACTCAGGGGCTGTTGTGTTCGGAATTATCCATCCTGTCCCTGTCTTTGTTGTTCCATGTACCAAGAAAATGAATATTCAGGGATGTTGAAACCTGAATTCAAACACCCAGCCCTCTGGGCCGGATTAGTTGCTGACATGATACATTTTACCTCTTCCCCTTCAGTTTTCAAACCAAATCCCCACCTCTCCTGTGCAATTGCAGCGCAAGCAAAGAACAAGCATCATTAAAAATTGTCTGGGTGGCAGTAGCCTGAGGATGAGGTGGAATTTCAGCAGGAAGGAGCAGGCTCTGGGATTCTTGTTGGGGACAGTGTGGATGAATTCACATCTCAAACAATGACAGAGCTGTTCTGCAGGAAAAGGCAGGACTGAGGTGTCCAGGTGCTGTACAGGAGAGGCTTTTTCTGAGCAGCAGCACCACTGCTTTGCTTAAATCCTACAAAAACACCAAGTGGAGGGGTTTTTGTGTGAGGCTTTTTGCTTTAAAGTGGATTCCTGTTGCTACAGCATTTACACTTCTTTCTGGCAGTGTGCAGAGCTGTTTTCACTGAAGGGAACAATGACGTGCATGGTTGGGTTGGGTGTTGGAAGCCACGGAGCGATTCCAGCAGCACTGACACTCTTCTGGGTAAACAAAAGCCATGGCTGCAGCTCTGGCTGGGGAAATTTTATCTGAAATGATTTGTACACTTGCCAAACTCAATGTGTTCTAGCAGGGCTGGGGAGAACTTTGGAAATGAGGTGGAGGATTCAGGGCTTTCCAGCTGGAGGCTCAGGTGGGACAGCCACAGCCTCTCTGGGAAACCTGTGGAGGCATCACCACCCTCCCAGCCAGCAATTCCTTCCCCAGATCCCATCCCATCCCACTGAGAAGCCATTCCCTGGCTCCTGTCCCTCCAGGCCTTGTCCCCAGTCCCTCTGCAGCTCTCCTGGAGCCCCTTCAGGCCCTGCAAGGGGCTCGGAGCTCTCTCTGGATCCTTCTCCTCTCCAGGTGAATAATCCCAGCTCTGCTTTTTCCTTCTCAGTTCCAGTTTCATTCTGATAGTCAATTGGCTTTTTTTCCCTACCATTAATAGAGGAGGAAAGATAATCTTTGCCTGGGAGTTGAAAGCCTCTTGCTTCTCCCTGCCTGTGCCTCGTCCCTGTGTAGGAATTAATTCCACTGTTCCTACTCCATCCCTTTAAAGGATTCAGAAGTGTCTTGAAGGTCACATTGCTCCTTGAAACCGACCATGGTGTTTTTCCTAATCCCATTACAAGGCCCTCGGTATCATTAGATGGAACTGGTACTGTTTAGCTTCATTTGATAAGCTGATGAAAGGGGGAGGGAAAAGCTCCCTGATGCAGAAAGGCACTCAGGGACCTGCTGGAATGGAACACGTTCACAGACACTCTGATCTGCTCACCAGCAGCGTTTTGGTGCTGCACCACCTTTACAGAGCAGCATAAAAGGCAGAAGGGAGCAATCCTGAAAAGCTGGGATGCCTCATGCACAGCAGCTGTAAACAGCTGGAAATTTTTATTGGTTCTTTTTCCCCCTCTCCCCGAGCCTGAAAATGGGAATCTTGTCTATGCTGTGAGCTCCCCCCTCTGGCATCACAGTATTTGGAGGAACATCAAAGACCCCGAAGCCTTACAGAAATAGGTATTTCTGCAACAAGCTCAGGGGCACTTTCCTTGTTAAAAATGTGACTTTAAGCCTCCAAAACCAGAGTGCTGCCAGCACTGCTACAACTTCCACCCGTTCAGGAAGGGGATGAATGTAAAACCATGGGTGTTGCAGATTTGACAAAGAGGTTCTGTAGTTCTGCTGTCATTTCAAAGACGTCGGTGGCCTTAAAGCTGGGCTTGAAATGGTGGCTGCTGGGTTGGTGTCAAAGGGGAACGTGCCCTTTCATCAACCTCTTGGTGGCACTGGGCTCTTTCGTACAGAAACCTCCATTTCTGCCCTGGAATTTCACTCCTCTTTTGTAGGAACTCTTCACGCCGCTAATTTTTGGGGTCGTGTCGCTCTTTTAGGTGCTCTGCCTCTGGGCCCCAGCTGTAAGTTCAGCTCTGGTCGTATCTTGGAGGATTTGGTCAATTAGAAAATGCCAGTGTGGGGTTTAAAGGGGTCAGGAAAGCATTTGGTGTTGGTGTGGTGCTTGTTAAAGGGGACTGGTGGGTGCCAGGCTCTTAAATCTGGAAAGGGTGAGATCTGAAAGTCATCTCTGACACACAAGAGATGAAATAGGAATTGATAAAATGGGGGATTTTTTAAATGCAGCATCACAGCCCTTCCTGTGACATCTGCTTAAAAGCCTTTTATAGATAATGATGCAACAACTTTGAGTTGAACTATAGCAGATTTCCTTTTTTAACTCCACTTTTCCTCCTTCACAATGGTTTGTAAATCACTTTTTGGGTGATGCCTCCTGTTCCAGCAGCAGATTACAAAGAGGTGGGTGGAAGTTTCCTGGGGTGAAAGTTTCCTTGCTCCTCCTCTTTTTTCAAGTCACTCTGATGACGTTTTTAATTGATCTGGAGGAAGATGAAGCAACTGGTAGCTCTGTAGTTCTCCTACTCACTTTAATTAACTTTCATTGTCCTTACACTGTTTTCTTCTCACCATTTTCTCTCTATTTACACTCTCTCTTCACTATTTGCTATTATTCTAAGGCAAAAGTCTCTGCTCCTCAAATCCCTTGCTCAGCCTCTGAGTTGATCTCAGGTGCAGCTGCTCTTCCCTCAGATTAAGATTTGGATAAAACACTTCTTTTACAGTATTTTGCCAGAAAGCAGACCTGATGGATCCCACAGCTGTGTGTGGCTGCTGGGCAGCCCTGTAGGGAAGGGCAGGATGCACACACTGATAAACAAAACCCACACATCCCTGCGAGTGAGTTGAAATCAGAGACTGGAATCCTCCTGGTTGATGAGAATAAATCTTAACTCGGGTTTAAAGCAGGGCTTGGACTTCTGTCTGAGTGACACATTCAGTTTTGTTATCAGTTCTAGCGGGTCTGGAGGTTATAAATGTGCAAATCCAGTTAATTCCTAGCACCAGGGAGGGAGCCCAGGGCTGAACTGGTCACTGGGAGCATCGTGGGTGGCTCGGGGCCGGAGCTGAGGAGCAGCAGGCAGCACTCTGGCTGCTCTCAGGAGCATTTGGCACCGAAGCACGCTGCAGCCACACTGAATTTCCTCCTGCTGAAGAAGTTTGTGTACTTTGGACTGGTGCTAATTGATGGGCTGTGCCCTCGAGGGGAATAAATCTCTGCGAGTCAGATTTATGAGGACCCTTATGTTTGTTTGGCAGCGTGAGGCTTGTTCCAGGGATAAATGGAGCGAGCAGGGAGAGCTGACACACTGACAAATGTTAGATCCTATTTCTCCCCTGGAATCCCACAGCTTCAGAGCCATAAAACTTGAATTCCCAGCGTTTGGGACGAGCAGCTCGGAGCTGGGGAGCCAAGGGCTGGGAGATGTGTAGGTGTTTCCTGAGGGAAGGATCCCCAGGTATTTCTGGTCTCATGTGCTGGAGGGATATCACATGTTTTTGTCAAGTGCCTGATTAAGTTTGACATTTGAAAATCGAACTTCACGCCGAAATAAGTACTGTACTTGTGAGTATTTAATTAAGATGTTTAGTTCCTGTCAAGGTTGGTAGTTTCTCTTTCCTGTTAAGGCCGATACATCTTCAACAGCAGAAATTTCAGAAACCTGTACTTAACCTTTACTCGTCATTCCATTTACATAGAAATCTGATTAACAACTTTCAAAGTTCAGAAGCTGCGACTAAATGCAATTAAAGCCCTTGTGGAGTCTGTTATTAAGAGCTGGCATTTAATGAAGACTGAGGGCACACTACTGTTACCATCCACACTGGAGCAGGATGTCTTCAGCAATTAGCTGAAGGCATGGAATACACAGAGTGTGCTGTATTACCCAGCAGTGAACATGGTTGGTATTTAAGCAACATGCTGCCTTTTTTTTTTTTTTTTTTTAATTTCTGCCCCTCTCTCTGATGGATTTTATGAGGCAGTTTGAGCTGCAGAAGCTCAGTTCAGGTGGGTTCAGCCCAGTGCTGCTTTTGCTGTGCATTAGGATTCTTCCCTGGGAGGATGCTCTGAAAGGTGGGTGTGTAGCAGGCACTAAACATGAATGGAAGTATCTCCTTTCTTTGTGATTTAAAAATGTTTCGCTTTCCTTCAGTGAGAACTATGAATTTCCAGCTGTATTCTTCCCCACCTCCAAATTGTGCAGAGCCACTGAAGCTTGGCTAAATTATAATTGCAGAGCAGAAATCTGCACTCAATTACCTGCTCAACTCTCAGCCTCCTCCTTGACCTTTTCATGTGCTGCAAGAACAAAAGGAAGTCCAGTCAAAGTGAGAGGGGGATTTAATCCTTCAGGGAAATGCTTTGTTTCATGAAGCAGGTGATTATTACACCTTTCTGATCAAGTTCATTGTTTTGGTCCATTTTGTTTTTTTCTCATTACTGAACCATCTTTATTTCACCAACTTATCACTCATATCAGAAGGACTGATGCCTTGAGAGGCCTCCTGGAAGCAGAGCCCAGCCAGGAGTAAGGGAATAAAGGTGGGGATTTCTTGGAAAAGCCTCCAAAGGTACCCCTGGGGAGCCAGAGGTGCTGCCCAGATGGGCCCCGAGATGGACCCTGAGAGGCCACGAGTTCTTCCCACTTTTCTAGCTTTGGTTCATTTGCATCTCAGGGTTGATTCTCCAATGAAAGCTGCAGTTAATGCTGGAATTGCCCTCAGCTTGCCCCCCTCAGAGGCTCTTTGGTTTGTACTTTTTGGGCCCAGTTTGGGCTGGGTGTCCTTGGAGAGCAGCCCCGGAGAGGCTTTGTTGTGTGTGCCCAGCACAGAGAGCAGCACTGAACAGGGACCAGGCAACTCCAGAGTTCCACACTGGGCACTGCAGGGCTGGAAAAATAGAAAAGTTCAAACCTGAGGCATCAGGACCACGTGCTAAAGAGGTACATGGAATGGAATTGAAGAATGATGGGACAGTTTGGGTTGGAAGGAACTTTAAAGCTCATCTCATCCCCCCCCCTGCCATGGCAGGGACACCTCCCACTGTCCCAGGCTGCTCCCAGCCCCAGTGTCCAGCCTGGCCTTGGACACTCCCAGGGATCCAGGGGCAGCCACAGCTGCTCTGGGAATTCCATTCCAGCCCCTCCCCACCCTCCCAGCCAGGAATTCCTTCCTAATACCCCATCTAAATCTCCCCTTGTTGTGTGAGTGTGTGTGCAGACACAGTATGTACAAACACACACACACACACACAAACATGGTTTTATTTGGTCGTCAAAGTTGTAGCAATGACAAGCTACCACCCTGAAGCTGACTGGGTTCACTTGTCAGACCTTCCAAAAGGATTTCTTTTTCTTTATTTGTTTTGTGTTTTGTTTGGGTGCCAAGAGCCTGATACCAAAAAGAAAAAGTGGCCTCATTATTGGGATGGTTTCTGCCACTGTAATCTGTGTTTGCACAACAGCTGAGGTGCCTGGAGAAAAATAAATGCTGTCCATTTGTTTTATGACCCAGTTAGTCAAATGGACTGTTGATAGCTTAAATACATTTGTCATCAGTGTTTGTTTCTCTTTTATTAAAATATATAAACAAAGCAGCAGATCTACAAGGAAAGATGGGGAAGAAAAAACAACAGCTCAGATCTTGTTCTCATTTATAGAGACCAGGCTGGATGGGGTTTGGAGCAGCCTGGGACAGTGGGAGGTGTCCCTGCCCATGGCAGGGGTGGGATGGGATGAGCTTTAAGATCCCTTCCAAAATCATTCCATGATTCAACACAGCACATTTGGCTGAGAGCTGCAGTACAAAGATTAAAACTTTACCATTCTCAGGAGTATTAACTCATGGGCCAGCCTGAAAATCCTGGCAGCGCTTTGCCTCCAAAAACAGCCTCAAGATGTCCTTTGTCACTGGACTGAGGGGTTCCTGGGCTTCCCCCAGGGTCACTGGCCTCAGTTTATTCCCCGGGTCTGCACAGCTCCAGTTTTCCATTTGTTCTGCTCTCATCATCCTCGTGGAGGATTTTAATAAATCTCCTACTTCAGTGTTAGAAGTTGTGCTCTGGCCCTGTACTTATTAAAAACCCCAGCAAGACAGAACCTGAAAATCCACTTTAAAGGCAAGAAAAACCCAGATAATGAAAACATCCACTTAAAAGGCAAGAAAACCACCTCCAGTTAAATCCTTACACTGGGCCCTTGTTTCTGAGCCAGGGTCCCTTCCCTGGGTGCCGTAGGAGCTGCTGTGGCAGTTTGGGTGGAAATGGTGCTTTTCAAGTAGTTTTGAGGTTTGTTCCTTCCCTTGCTCCTTCCCTGGAGGGAGATGAACATTCCCAGGTCAGCAGGAATTCACAATCAGCACTGATAATGAGGGGAGCACTGATAGCATTATCTGCAGAGTTTGAGGGGGGATTTTTTTTTTACTCTTTCCCAAAAATACAAAACAGAAGGAATTCTTCTTGTGCAGGAATGGAATTGTGAGGTGCCTTGAAAGAATTCATTCTGGAAGGGGTTTTATTACTATGTTTCAGTTAAATGAATTGGAGGAGCAACAAGAAGATTAGATAAAGCAGCTTTGAGCAGCATTACAGGCTGTTCACAGCCCCTGAAAATCGAGGTTTTGTTCTTTCAGACTTCTCTCAGTGCTTCCTCCTTTCATGTGTTTGCCAGGTGTGTGCTCAGCCCATGTTCTCCACGTGCTAAAACTGACGCAGGAAGCTCAGAGCTCTTAGAATTCAATTAACTGTTCCTCTTTTTTTATTGAAATGCCACAATTCCTGCAGCATTTTAATTATCAGGGCTTTTGATACAGCAAATTAACGGGTAATTAGCCACAGACTGCTGTCTCACAGAGCTTCTCTTGCCTGGTTCTGGCAGTTTGTGAGCAGTTCTCCTGTCTCCAGAGCTTGGAATCATAGAATTGTTTGGTTTGGAAAGGATCTGACATCATCTGGTTCCAGCCCCAAGTCCATCCTCAGGAATGATGCCTCTTTCCCGTGTTTACACAGCAGTGCATCCAGCTTGACTTCCCAGCTTTCTGCCTTTCAGGATTCATTTGCAGTTGCTTTCCTTGCCCCTGGAATCACCTGTGGCTGGGTATCAGCATCTCTCAGCAGCGCTGTGCCTTCTCTCAGTGCTGGCTGATCCCATGGAACCCTGGGATGTTGGATCATTTGGATCTGCTGTTGTCTTTTTAACCAGCTTTCCTCATTGAAATCCCATTAGGAAATCTTCTTTGCAGTCCCCAGCTGCTCATTCCTCCTGCTGGTCCAGCTAAAATGTAATTCCAAAGCTTTCTCAGCTGTTAGCACAGCTCGGGAGGAGTCCAGAGTGTTTCTGCCCCTGTCCAGGGTACCAAAGCATTAAACTGAAAATAAATCTTGCTGTCAGTGGCTGGTGCTGGCACCAAAATGCCAGAGACATCCTCACATACCCTGAGGGTCATTTCTGTGGGGTTTTTCCCTCTTACACTTCCCTCGGAGCCTTCAGTTGGAGTTTCATTCCCAGTGGGTACCAAAGAGAGGCCTGGTGAGAAGTTCCCACTGGCACAAAACCATTCCCCAAACATCAACCTTAGTACCAGCTGGGTTTAGTTCTTTATCAAACTGGAGATGGTCCCTAAAGGCACTGAGTTCCTGTGGGGATGGTCCCTTTGATGCCAGGATGATTTTTGCCTTTTCTTTTATACCCCTGCTAGACCTTTGTACAATTTCTGGATTCTTGGTGCTTTTTGCCTCCATCCTTGGGCTTGTTTGTCAGGCTGGGAGACTGAACATTTCAGCAGCTTCGCAGTGAGGGATCAGTGTGCCCAGAGCCCAAGGGCCTCTCCAGAACACATTTTGGAAACTGAGACAGAACCATCCAGGGGAAGGTTCCTTGGGGAGGGGGGGCTCACTGGAGCCTCTCCTTGGGGAATCTTTGATAGATGTGCTAATTAGTGACACCTCTAATGGGATCCCAGATCTATTGTGGGTGGGCACTGCGGGGTGCAGGGAGGGGCATTGACCTGGGCGTGGTGCACCTGAGGGTCCTTCAAATAAATCCCGAGGGAAAATCCCTTTTTCCCTTCTCACCGTGTTTGACTCTGGATTTTAAGATCAGGAAAAGGCATCACCTTCATGCAGGAGCCTCAGAGCTGGCACTGGGTGGCTTTGAGCTGAAGGAGGTCAGGGTTTGATGGGATTTTGGGAAGGAATTCCTGGCTGGGAGGGTGGGGAGAGCCTGGAATAGAATTCCTAGAGCAGCTGTGGCTGTCCCTGGATCCCTGGCAGTGTCCAAGGCCAGGCTGGATGGGGCTTGGAGCAGCCTGGGAAAGTGGGAGGTGTCCCTGCCCATGGCAGGGGTGGCCCTGGATGAGCTTTAAGGTCCTTTCCAACCCCAGATCATTCTGTGAGGGGTGCAGCAGCTTTGTGAAGATCCCCAGATGACACAGAGCTCTTGTGTGAACCAAGCCATGGGATTTCCTGGAATCAAATCCCATTTGCCAGAGGGCCTGTGCTTTAGGAAGGCCTCCAGTGCTGACTGGGGGAATGAGGAGTCGGTGACAGGCAGCAAACTGCAACCTTGGGTGTCCCTGGTTACCGATGCTCTGGAAGTTTGTGCCTGACCCTTCACCACAGCCTGTCCAGTGTCAACATTCCAGCCTCTGGATTTTTAACAGGAATTCCTCAGGGAAGGTGTTTCCTCAGCTCTGTACCCTCTGTCCTGTGCTGGCTGCTCCAGTCACTCCTCTGCCTGCTCTTCTCTCAGCTAACGAGGTATTGTTGCTGGAATTCCTGTTTTTTCAGCCTTTTAATAATTTCCAGGCTGTTCTTGTGCACCTTCCACCCCTTTTTCCCTGATTTCTTGGTTCATCGTCTCAGGGTTTGATTTGGAATTCCAGATGTGAGACCAAAGCTCTGCTTTTTACAACCATTTCCAGTGCACTAATTAATACCCATTATCTTTAATATCCCCAAATTTTCCAGAGTCAACTTTACACAACAGTCCCATAGATCAAGGCTTCATTTTCTTTCTGTAGAAGTAGAAATTTTCCTCTGCTGACACTGAAATCCTTACAGTACATTGATTATATTATTGAAAACAGCAATAAAAAGCATTAACGGGAGACATGATCTTCTGTGTTCGCTTTATTACTTAACATTTCCTCCCCAAACATTATAATTTATAAACCTCCTGTAGTCATTTTCCATTGCAATGTGAGCTTGGAAAAGATCAATCTGGAAAGGCTTTGCTGCAGCCACACTTTAAGAATCATGGAATGGTTTGGGTTGGAAAGGAGCTTAAAGATCATTCAGTTCCAACCTTGACACCTTCCACTGTCCCAGGCTGCTCCAAGCCCCATCCAGCCTGGCCTTGGACACTGCCAGGGATCCACAGCTTCTCTGGGAAAAACCAGTTTCATGTGTTCTCATTGATTCAGCTTCCAGTGACTGTTGTTTTAAAAATGAAGATGGATTGAATTGAGACTGAAAATGAGAATTTTTCCATCCAACAAAAGAAAAGGAAGCAGCAATAATCTGGTATTTCTTTTGGAACACAGAGGACTAAAAGAAGAATTAAGATTTCTGGGATCTTGTAAAATCCATTGTCAGTGATTTTCTCATTTCTAGTTGAACATTGTTCTGCACCTGCCTGGATTTCTTTGCTGGCTTTTGGTGTTTTGGCTTTTGTCACATCCTTGGTAGAAAGAAATCTTTATCTCTTTCTGTTTATTTAAAGCTGAATTTGTCACCATCATAAGACTGCTTTAACCAGGACTTTTCCATCTTCTGGAAATCTGTGTTGCTGGACATGAATTCCATTATTCCCCTTTAATTCTTTTTTAATAGAATCTTCTATCATCTGTTCTATGATATTGTCCCTAATCAATATGAGGTGGAGAGGCCAATAATTACCTGGGCTTCTCATTCACCCTTGAAAAATTCATGGTGTGTTGTTGGTTTTCTATGGATTTTCTGGACCCCCCCAAGTATGAGAAGGATGATGAAAATCAGGGTTTGTGGTGTGGAGTTTGAAATAGGTTTGGTGATGGAGCAGGGTGTCCACACTGCAGCTTCCATTGGAATTCAGAGTCTGTGAGGGTGTGAAATACCAATTAAAGCTTTTAATTTATAGAATAGAATTAATTCAGAGCTCAGCCCTTCTAAAACCTCGCAAAAGGTATAAAAAATGCATTAATTCAGGTGTCATCCAGATGTCTTTTACTGCCCAGAATTTGTTCAGGTCAATCTTGGGCATGATAAGGCATAAAAACTTCTCCAGCTCATCCTGGGGCTGAGCCAAGGAAGGAAAATGTGGATCTGGAATGTCCCAGGAGCAGATTTGTCTTTGCCCCAGGGCTGCAGTTCAGGAGGAGAGAGCAGAGTGAGGCTGCACACACTGCATCGACCTTCTGGAATCACAGAATTCAATTACACCTCCAAATCCATAAAAATTGCTTTTTTTTTTTTTTTTTTTCATGAACCCCTTTCTATTAATTTTCATTCCCAAAGAGCAGTTGGATGCTGGGTGCTTTGTCCTCCTGCTTTATGGACAGCTTTATTGGTGTGAGGGATGTCAGCACAGCCCACGGATGGCAGGATTCAGCCACGGAGCACCAAGTCAGGGTCCTTGTTCCAGATGAATGGGATGCTGCAAACTTTACAGGGCCTCATAAATCTTGCTGTGCAGCCACGTGATTAATGTGTAACGAGGCTTCTGATTGATGTCTCAGCAACTCCTCATCAGGTGGTGTGGGACCAAATCAGGAAATCCCTGACTTGGCTGCTTCGGGAAAGCTCCTTTCTCTCACACAGGCAGGAAGGGCCTGGTTTTTCTCGCCTTTTAAGTGGATGTTTTTAATATCTGGGTTTTTCTTGCCTTTAAAGTGGATTTTCAGTTTCTGTCTTGCTGGGGTTTTTAATAAGTACAGGGCCAGAGCACAACTTCTAACACTGAAGTAGGAGATTTATTAAAATCCTCCACGAGGATGATGAGAGCAGAACAAATGGAAAACTGGAGCTGTGCAGACCCGGGGAATAAACTGAGGCCAGTGACCCTGGGGGAAGCCCAGGAACCCCTCAGTCCAGTGACAAAGGACATCTTGAGGCTGTTTTTGGAGGCAAAGCGCTGCCAGGATTTTCAGGCTGGCCCATGAGTTAATAGTGCTGAGAATGATAAAGTTTTAACCTTTGTACTGCAGCTCTCAGCCAAATGTGCTGTGTTGAATCATGGAATGATTTTGGAAGGGATCTTAAAGCTCATCCCATCCCACCCCTGCCATGGGCAGGGACACCTCCCACTGTCCCAGGCTGCTCCCAGCCCCAGTGTCCAGCCTGGCCTTGGGCACTGCCAGGGATCCAGGGGCAGCCACAGCTGCTCTGGGAATTCCAGCCCAGCCAGCAATTCCTTCCCAAGATCCCATCCAGCCCTGCCCTCTGGCACTGGGAAGCCATTCCCTGGCTCCTGTCCCTCCAGGCCTTGTCCCCAGTCCCTCTGCAGCTCTCCTGGAGTCCCTTCAGGCCCTGCCAGGGGCTCTGCGGTGCTGTCCCGGGTTCTTGAGGCCGCTTTATTCCTCCCCGTGCGCTCAGTGCCCGGGGCCGCCGTGGCTTTAAAAGGGCCCGGGGGGCGAGGCCGGAGCCCCGGAGCTGAGGGGGCGGCTGAACCTCCAGCCCGACGCCTTCGGCTCTCGGCAGGGAGTGCGCCGGGAGCTGCTCTTTGGGCTCCCTTTGTGTTCCAGACAGCTGGCAGAAGGTTCTGTTGGTATTTTTTCTTGTTCTTTTTTTCCCTTCCCTCCCCTCACCGCCTCCCTTCTCTCCTCGCAGGTCCCGGCGGGCCCGCAGGGCAGCCCGAGCCCTGGGTGTGTTCCCTCTCCGGGAATTCCTTGTATTTTGAGGTGGTTTTTTGTGATTTTTTTTGAGGTTTTTTTTCCCCTTTTCTACCCCGTTTGGTTTTGTATTAATTACAATTTGTTTTGGTTTTTTTTTTTTCTACTTCCACTTTTTGCGATCCACTTACTAATGGAGGAAGAGGGGAAGCCCTTTTCCCTTCGGAGGAGATGCTCGCCCCGGAGTGTTTCCTCCTGAAGTTTGGTCTCCAAAACCGAGACAGGCAGCCCTGAGTCCTCTCTCTGTCCCCTTGGCTGTGTCCTGGCACTGCTCAGCCCCTTTCCCTGTTAGTTACTTCATCCTGAAGAATTTATGGAACTGTGGAATTCAGGGCACTGGAGCAGAAAGAGCTTTGATCTGCCTGGCCCAGTTTCTCCTACACTTGGATTTTTTTAACTGAAAAATGAACTCCCAAGTCCTGTTTTCCTGTTTTCATCTTCTTAGAAGTTTCAACATCCCTGGAAGTGTCCAAGGCCAGGTTGGATGGGGTTTGGAGCACCCTGGAATGGTGGAAGTGTCCCTGCCCATGGCAGGGGTGACACTGGATGGGCTTAAGGTCTCTCCCAACCCAAACCATTCTGGAATTCGATGAATTTTGAGGATAATTATCAAAATCAGCTTTTACAGCTTCTTTTTCAACCATCCTCCCATGCCCATCTAGTAAATAGTTTAATGAAGAAAATTAACAATAAATCAACATTTTTCTCTCATTTTCCCTCCATCTCTGGCACTTTCTGAATATCTCAGATCCAACTCAGCTCCTGGTTCTGTGTTTCACCTCTTACCCACAGGGATCATTCACTCTGCTCCCACCCCAAGCCTCTCTTGGCTTATTGTAATCCTGGATTTCACACTTCATATTCCCTACTCCTGGATAGAAAGTGACACCGGAATCGTGGAATCCATCACAAAGAGGTTTCATCCATAATGGAAGAACAAATTGCTTAATATTTTTCTTTTCTTCTTTTTTTTTTCCCACTTGATTAAGTTTGAGGGTTTAATTAGATTTTTGTGGCGATTTTCAGGTTGTTAATTGAAGTGGAGAAGATGAAATGCAAATAGGTGAATACAACCGGGTTTGGTAAATTAGCGTCAAAAATTAGCACAGTGATCCTTTTAACCAATAAACACGAATTTTCAAAGCCCGTGCTCAGGTAAAGTTTTAATTGAGACGGTTTAGGAATCAGATTTGCTGTGGGTTTGTGTTATTATTTCTTTTTCCAAGGCATTCTGAGTTGTTTGTAATTAGGGCCATGATTCCATTTGCCTGGCTGTTTATTCCTGTGGCATTTGTTTCAACTTAGGCAGCACAGGAGTGATGGATTCTTTTCATTCCATCCCAGCTTTCTTTGATGGGCTTTGACTGGCTAATTATTCACATGGAACACATTCCCAACAGCCTCTGAGCAGGGAAAAATTCCTGAAAATCAACAGTGACTTTGGGAAAAGGCTGACAAAAGTTCTTTTTTGAGGGCTTTTTTTTCATCTTCAGACGCAAGGAAATGGAAATGGAATCGCTTGGAGTCTGGTTTTACTGCTGCACCTTAAATAGCATCAAATATTGGGCTGCAAGGGTTTCACAAAGGGACCCCCCAACCCCTCAGTGAGTGATTTGAGATTGGAAAATCAATCCTAAACTCCACTGGCAGCTGTGGGAATTCGTATTTTCAGTGATGAAAGAGTCCTCTTTGGGTTGGGAGCTATTAAAGGACAATTTTTGCAGGGTATTTTCCATCATAAATGATCCCCAGCACACGCATGGATGTTCCCCAGTTCTCCATATAAATATGTAGGAAGTATTTAAGCACATAAATGCATTTATAAACCAAGGGATTTTAACTGTACAGCTCACTATTGCAAACCTTTATGTTTTTGGGAGCATTAATTATGTTTATAATCAGCATATAAAGCTCAGCCACCCTCTCCCTGTGGCTGCTGTGAATGGAATCACTGCAGGGAAGTTTTTGCAAGCTCCTTTTGGGACCATCAGGGGCTCAGAGCAGATTTAATTATTCAATATTCCCATCCCTGGAATTGTCCAAGGCCACATTGGGCAGGGCTTGGAGCAGCCTGGGATGGTGCTCGTGGCAAGGGGTGGGGAAGGGGAAGATCCCTCCCAACCCAAACCATTCTGGGATTCTGAGGAATATAAAATAAGCTTTTACCAAACTAGAGCCAGTCCTCGGGAGCCCATTTTTGTGAAATAAAGCCGCTTATCTTTCATCAATTCAAAGTTTTATCAATGAGACAAAACTTGTTGATTTTTGTCAATGCGAATTTTTGTGAATTTTATCAGTTTTCCATACAGAGAACCTAAAACTCCCAGGCACTCCAGGGACATGCTAATGCTGCTTTATCCCAGCTGCTGAGCTCCCTTCCTTCCTTTCTTCCTTCCTTCAGATGCTGCTGACCGAGTACCTGGACATGAAGAACACGCGCACGGCCTCGGAGCCCTCGGCCCAGCTCAGCTACGCCAGCTCCGGCCGCGAATTCGCCGCCTTCTTCGCCAAGAAGAAACCCCAGCGACCCAAAAACCCTCTCTTTAAGTAAGTGCTGGGGTTTTTAAGCTGTGCCTAAGCTGCCTTTGGTCCCTCAAGTGCTGCTGGTAATCGCAGTTTCACAGTGTGAGAGGTGTGGAAGGTGCGGGATGGGGATTTAACACCCGGAGCTGAAGATCTGTTATGGATTCAGCGCTGGGTTTGAGAGCTCAGCTCTTCCCAGGGCTCATTCCAGAACTGGGAATCCCATTACAGGAGCTGCTGCAGAGCGTGGAGTGATCCATTATGCCTCTCTTTGTCCATGGTAAATTCAGGAGCTGTTAAAGGGAGCGATAAAGGGCACTGGACAAAGGGAATTAAGATAACTGTGTAATTACTGCACGGACTAAGCCCTTAATCCTGTCACTAACTCCTTTAATTCAACGGTCAGGCTGCAAAGAATTAAGTGGTTGGGAGGAGAATGTAAGAGAGAGGATGAGAGAGGCTGGGTGGCCAAGGGGAGGATTTGGAAGAGCAAATTTGTGCAGGGATAAGGAGCGAGGAGTTGCTGAGCAGCGCTGGTGGGAGAGGAGATTCACAGCTGCATTTGGGGGAGCTGTGCTGGAATTTTCTTCTCTTCCACTGCCTACCTGTGCTGGCCATTCTCTTGGGCCTCTTGAGGATTTGGGGGAGGAGCAGAAAGTGCTGTTTTGGCAGAGGTGCTCCCAGTGAGTGTCCTCTGACACTGCCTGAGATCCCAGTTGGAAATCCAGGCCTTCCACACTGCCTTGGCTCTCCCAGGATGTCTCCTGTCACCTCCTGTTATTAGAGGTTAAAATGTTGCCTCCTTCCCCTTTCAACCCATGATTATTATCCCCCACCCTTTTCTTTAACTCTCCCATGGCTGTTTTGGGCTGAGAATTCCACTTTGAATGCATTCTGAGCTGCAGATTGGAGCAAAATAGGGCTACTCATCCCGTGTCTGTTCCCGGGCGTCCAAGGACCCAAGTTTGGGGTTTGAGGACTGAGTTTGGGATTTAAGTTTGAGGACTGAGGATGCTCAGGTTCACACAGAGCAGGGTGAGGCTGGGCAGAGTTTGTCAGCAGAGAGGAGGTGGCTGTAATTGTTGCAGGGAAGGTGAGAGCAGCATCTCTCACCACTCCTGGTGCTGTCACCGAGCGGTGCCGTCACTGCACTGACAGCAGCACTTGCTGGGATCTCTTATTTGGTTATCTGGCTGCTGTCAGCTGTCACCATATCTATGGAAATCTCCCTTGAAATGGAATTTCTCAGCCCACTGTGGTTTGTACGTGTTTGATGGTGTGTTATTCTTGTCTCCCCTCCCATCTTCAGTGCTTTCCGTGCCAGGCTCTTTTCCCTGCCTTCCCCTTAGCTCTGTCCAAATCAGAGGAGCTTTCCTCTTGTCACCACCATATCTGCATTTCATTCCTCAGGAGTCTCTTAGGTCAGGGCTCCACCTCGTGTTTTGCTCACAGGGGGATGGTGCAGGTGTTGGTGCTGTGTCCTGTTGTAGCTGTGAGCTCATTTAATTCATATTAAATATTTCTCAGAACTCCTCAGTTATGTCCTGCTCTCTAGAAATCAGTAGCTGGTATTTAGAGGAGAATATGAACCCTTATTTCCTTATCTTTGAAGTGGGTATAATAAAAAAAAAAATATGTAGTTGCAATGTTGGCTTGAAAAAGGAAGCTTCAGTTGAAGTTGGGAATTTGGATAATTGATGCCACCATAAACCTGGTTTTCTTCTCTTCCCAAAGGTAGCCAAGGGCATGCTTAGGTTGCCAGCTCAGATTTCCGAGATGGAAATGGGGAAATAGGACAGGAGTGAATTGTACAAACAAGTGCTGAGCACCCAATAAATCAGTCCCAGACCTGGCTGTAATTCTGTGTGATTCTAAATGAAACAAAAATATTTGGAAAGCTATGGGAGCATCAGCACTGGGAAAGGAGCTACAAGGGGAGAGAAGTGAAGTGGGAATAGGAACATGGGGAAGAGCAGCTCAAGGAGGTGGCAGAGGAGGGGAAGTAGGGGAGAAAAATGGGATGGTTATGGAAAAGAAGGGATGAGATGTGGGTTTGGCGTCTGGAAAGACCTGTGGGATAATGCTTCACTCACTGGGGCCAGAAGGGAGCACGTGGTGAACACAGAGCCAAGAATTTACAGCTCATTTAATTAAAGTCTGAAGGGTTTGTTGTATTGTGATAAATTGTTGTTAGTTCAGTTGCAATAACACCAACACTCCCAGCCCAAATTAAAGCAGAAAAGCCTCATTAATAGTAATAAGCTCAACACTGGTGCCCAGGAAAGCTGTGAAATGCTTTCCCCTTGTCTGTAGTGTGATGCTCCTGTTCCCAGTGTCCCTCTGAGGCTGATTCCATCTTCCTAGCTGTGGGATTGAGGAGGGAATGAGGGCTCTCGGAGCAAATCATCAACATCTTGAGGCCTTCTTGTGGCAGAAGTTTCCTCTCCAAGTCTGGTGTCCACTGAGGCTGTTTGAAGGTTCTTTGTCTCCTGCCACGAGCTCCCTTCTCCCTGGTCCCCAGAGCCCATCCAGGCACTCCTAGGGCTGGGTCTTTTTGGGAAGTGCCTGCCTGGAGCAGCAGCCATGGAGAATGTTCCCAGCACTGAGCTCAGGCAGGCTGGGCACAAGGCCCTTTGGCCATGGGGCACTTGTGGTCATTGAGCTGTCCTGAGTCACTGAGTTGTCAGATCAGGGCCTATCAGATCACTTTGACTCCAAGTACCAAAAATCCTGTTGGTGGGGCAGAAATAGCTGGAAAAATATTTGGTTTGGTCCTTGTGGACTATTAGAGTCATACAATAATTAATAATTGATTGGTCCCCAGTTTCCAGGAGAAAAATAAATTTTCACTTTAGATTGTTAAGAGCTGAGTGGTGCTCACAAGAAGGATGCTTCCAGGGCTGGATTGATTGAATTCCTTTGAATTGCAGGTTTGAATCCTCATCCCATGCCATCAGCATGAGTGCCTACCTGCGGGAGCAGAGGAGGGAGCTGTACAGCAGGAGTGGGGAGCTGCAAGGTATGGAAAGGGATCCTGTGCTCCTTGGGTAATTCCCTTCTGCAGGAGCTGGAATATCCTGTCCAGCCTCTGTCCAACTTACCTGTCGGGTATTGATCTGTACTCTAAACCTCTCCAGCTTTTAAGCTCTTGTTTATTATGAGGTTGTGAGGGTTTCTCTTTATTCTCTCAGCGTTTTCAGCTGGAGGTCAAGGTCTTAAAAAACCTTCTTAAAACAATGAGTGAAATACAAACAGCCTCGCCTTGAGCACAGGGTTTGGATACTGGAGCAACCTTGGATATTTCTCTGCAATTTATTTCCTTACTGTGATACTTACCCTGCACTGCTTTGGGAGCTGAGCTCAGGCAGCTCAAATTTGAAGCTGGTGGACTGAAGTGACCAATTTGTTGTGTTTTGTATATCTGAAGAGTTGCAGAGTGTTTGCAGATGGTGAATTTGGGGATTTGGGCTGCTTTTGTTGTTTATATTGCTCATGGCAAATGCTGTGTGTGCCCAGGGAAGTGTTCCCTGCTCCAAGCATGGAGTCATTTCACCTGTTTTTCCTGAGTGATCCAATGGTTGGGTTTGGCAGCAGAATCCAGGGAATATCCTAACACTGTCATGATCATGTCCAGCAGGACTAAATTCTTCTGTATCATCTATTGCAGTTTCTTCCTGGGTAATCATAACAAGAAAATAATTCATGCTCTTCAATATTACAGCGATGACCAAGGGTAGAATTTCTCCTGGAACTCTTGTCCATGATCATTTTCAGTTGGCTTTTAATTGAGAATTTATCATTTGCAAGAGAATTTTTGGATGACTTGGTTTCCCCTTCCTCCTCTCACAACCTTTCTCCAGGGACAACTTAAACCCACAAGGGTGTGAACAAGCCTTGAGAGACAGATATTGTCCTTGTGACAGATTGATTCCCTTGGGAGCCTGCAGGGGTGTGAGGGTTCTGTGGTGAGTTCTGAGATCCTTTTGGGTGGGCTGAGAAGGAAGAACCTGAGCTCCTGATGTGACAGCTGCCCACACCCTGATCCCACAGCATGTGGGAATGAAGGGGAGTTGAAGGGGAGTGGAGGTATCTGTCAGCTCAGTTGGGATCTCACCTTCTCCATACACCTGGGAGGTGTTGAGCTCACAGTTCTCTGCCTTTGGGGATTCAGCTTCTCACCTTCAAAAGTGTCACACACCCAGGGCTGGCTGAAAGAAGTCAGTGAGTCACTGGGGTCAGTGAGATGTTGTTAAGCTGTTCAGCCCATTACCTGGTTTTATTCCTGGAGCATTTAAGTGGTTACTTCTCCACAGTTATGAGCTCTTTGTTACAAACTGTCTGGGACAAATGTGGGCTCTCAAAGCCAAGAATTTTGCAGCTGTTGCGAATTTTGAGCTTTGTGGGGCCATCAGGGAGCCTGCAGCACTTGCTATAGGATTTCCTGGCCCTTTGGGATGAGTCCTGTTGCCTTCTGTCATTCCCAGTTGTCCACGTGGCTTTGAAAACAAGCAGAGAGCAGAATTGACTCTCTCCATATCCGTGTCCTGCTCCTCTCGTGGCTGAGATTTGGGGATTTTTGTGGTTATTGCTGTTACAGCTGAGACTTTTAAGGAGCTCCTGTGCTGGGTTTGGAGCTCCTTCAGAGCCAGGTTCATGGGAGAGTGATTCCCTATGGATACAAGACAGATCTCAGGGCAGCATTTGGGATGAGCAGGACATGGGGAGCAATTTCAGGAGAGAAGGACGCAGCACAGCTGCTCAGGCTGCTCATTCCCCACAGGATGGGGAAGAACAAAGCCCAGGAGCTGACAAAGAAGTAAAGGACAAACCACAGGAATCAGTGTGGAAAGGGCCACTGGTGCCCTTTGCAGCTCAATGGGAAGAGCCTGGACGTGATGCAATAGGTGACAGAAAGTCAGTGGGGACAATAGATGAGATGACTTGGCTGAGATTCTTTGCAGTTGAACCATCAAGAAAAGTTTCCCTTTGAACTTCCTGTTAAAAATGCAGTAACCTGTATCTCTATTATGAGCTGCTGCTCCCTTTTAGGTAGCTCATTAATCTTCCTGAATCCCAGACCACAGCAAGATCTGCATTTGGATTTTTATTTTTTTTATATATATTTTTTTAATTTTTTTTTTATCCCTTTTAAAGAGAAATACAATTTAATTGTTCAATCAGGTTCGTGGAAAGCAGGCATGTGACACTCTGTCTTCTCTGAACACTGCAGTTTCTGTTCCCAACAGGCTTATCCACAGGGATGATTTTTCAGTGGCAGCAGGGGGAGGGTGACTTGTTAGGGAATCTTTTTTCCTGAAAAGATCTTCAAAGAAACATATGCATGAAAAGAAAGGAATTTATAAAAGTTTGGCTCACGCTAACTTTTTGAAATAAGAATTTAATTTAAATAGCCTTAACAACGTGTGAAGATCAGAGTGATGCTTTGTCATTAACCCCTTTGATTTGGACTGAAATAGTGCAGAGCACGAGGCTCACATTATCCCTCAGTGGGAGAAAGGGACCTGCTGCAAGTGATTTAGAGCTGGAATCCTTCTGTCTTATCCCACTGAAATTGCAGGAGAAAGAGTTTGGCTATGTGTTTTTCCCTTGAAGTTGGACACATGAGTTCTCTGACAGCTGTCATTAAAAAAAAGGTGGGGGCAGGTACATAAGTGAAATCTTTCCTCCTGGACTGGTACAGCCTGGGGAGAGCTGGGGGTGCTCACCTGGAGAGGAGAAGGATCCAGGGGGAGCTGCAGAGGGACTGGGGACAAGGCCTGGAGGGACAGGAGCCAGGGAATGGCTTCCCAGTGCCAGAGGGCAGGGCTGGATGGGATCTTGGGCAGGAATTGCTGGCTGGGCTGGAATTCCCAGAGCAGCTGTGGCTGCCCCTGGATCTCTGGAAGTGTCCAAGGCCAGGTTGGACACTGGGGCTTGGAGCCACCTGGGATAAATGGAAGGTGTCCCTGCCCATGGCAGGGGTGGCACTGGATGCACTTTAAGGTCCCTTCCAACTCAACCCATCCCATCCTGGGATTACAGGAACCTTCCAGGTTGCTCACCATTGGCAAAGGATGGCAAATGTGGCAGTAAAACAAAGCTCTTCTCTAACAGCACAATAAATCATAGTGGGTCATTTTTAGAAACTCCACAGATTTTTTTCTTGCTGGCCAAGTGATAAAGGGAAAGCCCTGACCACCCCTCTGATACAAATTTTAATTCGGGGAGCGGGTTTGTGTCGCTCACCACTCTGCTACTCATCTCTTCTCCACCCAAGCCTGAAAAACTCCTTTCCATAAGGTTTGAAGTAATTAAAGAAAACCAACGAGAAGCTCTGCTAATTAAGATGGTGACGCCGAGCAGCGGAGGCGAGCGGGATCTGATATGACAAGGGCACCATGTAAGGCCAGGGCCAGGGAAAATGCAGTTATTTGTAGGTGCCTTGTTCCATTTGGATTCACCGAAGGGCTGCCGGAGGGAGCCAGCTGTGCTGAGCACTGACAGAAAGCAGTGCTGACATTTGGGATAATGGAAATGTGGTTCAGCACCTCTCCGAGATGTGTATGATAATGTGTTGTCACTCAGAGCTGCTGGGGAGGGGGGAGAGGCAATGGGATTCAGGGCTGGTTAAAGGAGACGTTGTGACAAGCAGCCTGGGCTGGTTAAAAATATTCCTTGAGGAAAGACAGGGAATGAACCAGCAGGCAAATCAGCCGAGGAGGAGGAGGAGCCGATGGGATACCCTGAATTTCCTGTCACACCACTGCTTTTGTCTCCTCACGATGTGCAGGATCCCCGTTGGCTCCAAGCTTGGGCAGGGCTGGGGGAGAGGGGAGAGCAGGGCTTTGCTGGGCTTTGCCAGCTTTGATGCCAGCAGCTCTCCCAGCCCTTGGAAAGCCATTCCCGATTTCCTCGGCGTGCGTTTGTCCCGGTGTGGCGGATTAGCAGCATGGCCTCTTCAAAGGCTGCCCAATCAGCGAGGGGTTATTAAAACCAGGCTGCTTTATGACTGAGAATTAATTAGAGCAGCATTTTCATGCAAAACATCCAATTTTTTGATTAGCAATGGAGCAGGGCCGCAATTAACACTCTGGGAAGCTTAAATTTCCAGCGTTTTGATTCTCAGGAAATGAGATTATCAAACTGGAGTCAGGCCCTTGACAGCAAAAGGGGGATTATGTGTAAGAGAATAGTTTGTTTCTTGATTTTTCCTGGGAGATTGTTACTAAAGCCAGAACAATTCAGAGGGAGATACCTAAAAAAAGGAGGCAGGAGGGTCCCTTTGCTTTGTCAGTGCAAAGAGCTCCTGGTGTTGGGGAGAGCACATTCAGTGTTTCATGTCCAGCAACAGGTTCCCATGGCTGGGTGGGGGCAGCCCTCCTTTTCCCATCCATGTGGGTTTGATTTTTTCCCTTTTTAACAATGTTTTTGATCCCTTCCAGGTGTCTAAATGTGTGCATTGCTGCTTATTAAAGGCTGACCTCGGCCAGCAGTCGGGTCTGTGAAAAAGGATCAGGGCATCTCTGTTAATCCTGGAGAACATTTGGGGGGTCGGATTTCCCACTTGGTTCTTGTCACTTCTCAGGGAGATGTGAGGTGTTGAAAGTCAGGCTTGGGCTGTGAAATCTCTGCTTTGTGTCGGGGACTTTGAGCAAGGTAAGGCAGGAGGAGGAATTTTGGTGTCAGGGCGATATTTGCTGCCAGGTCCGAGGGTGCCAGTGAGCACCAGGGGCGTCATGGTCATGGGATGGGTTTGGGTTGGAAAGGACCTTATAGATCATCCAGTTTCAGCCCCATTTCCACGGCCAGGGACACCTCCCACTGTCCCAGGCTGCTCCAAGCCCCAAGGTCCAGCCTGGCCTTGGGCACTGCCAGGGATCCAGGGGCAGCCACAGCTTCTGTGGGAATTCCATTCCAGGGCCACCCCACCTTGGTCTTGACCTCAGGCTCCTCTTGCTTTAATCTTTAGCCCCTTGCACTGTTCTCACCTCAGAGCCCAAACACCCCTCAGGTGCCATGTGGTCCTTTTGGAACAGGAAAACCAAAAATAGGGACACGAAGGGGATGTATCAACAGAGGAGCTTCTCAAATATAAAGATGGGGAATCAATGCTGACATCAGCTTTGAGTTCTGTCACCAGCCTGGATTCTCCATCCTCACAACTCTCCCACCACTGCCAAACTTCCCTCCCCTATGGATATGGGGAAGCACATTCCTTATTTTATAAAACATCCCACAAATACCCAGGTCCTGCTGGTTTTGTTGGGAAGCTGCTCCAGCCAGGACTGCTTGGGTTGTGTTGTTACAGTTCTGGGCACAGAGACTCCTGGGTTTTCTGGGACTCTCTGGGACTTGTCATTTGCAAAGCAATCCTTGATTTTCAAGGCACTTATTTACAGCTTCTTTCCAGCTTTGAATCTGGATTACTGAAGCATTTGAGGGCTTTGTGGGGAATTTACAAAGACAACATGGAATTATCTTGTATTATGCAGATTAAAACAGAATAGGTGGAGAATGTTTATGCCTTTGAACTTATGTAATACCCTGTTTTATATCAATTACTGGAGTTTTTTTCCACAAGGAGTACTGAGCCATGGAATTTGTGCTTTTGTCTAAGCACCAGTAGCAAAGCATTTATTTAAAATGGGTTTGTCGTGGTGTTCAGAATCAGGAATCCCAGTTTGGCATGAGCAGGTCTGGTTCCTTGTGATCTGCTGTGCCTTGAGGAATATCCAGTGCTGCACTGGTGGAACTGGGCTGCAGCAGCCTGGAAGAATGGAAAAGCTCCACAGGATATTAAGTGGATGGTGCTGGAATTGCCTCCTGTAAAATTTTAATCATCTGAAGCCAAAATCCTGGTTTTGGGTGCTGCCTTTTCTTAGGGCATTATTTATGCAGAGCTACTTCCTTGACTCCTTTAAGGAGTGATTTTAGGTGGTTCCTGTGTTGGGTTTGGGGCTGTGGCAGGACATTCCTGTGTGCCTTTGGTAGCCCAGGGTTAGATTCCTACATTTCCCTGCTGTTATTGCTGATGACAACAATTAACCACCCTGGGAAGTGGGGTTTGCAATTCCTGAGTGCTGAGCAACACCACAGAGTCAGGCTGTGAAATGAGGAATAAAACATCCACAGGAGTGCAGATCAGCTGGGTCAGGATTCAGCCTGGTAGAAGTTGATCAGTGGATCCTGATTTTTTGGGATCTTTGGCCAAAACTGCAATACATTTCCTTCATACTTATTTTTTGGGAGAGATTTATACTCTATATATATCTGTGTATCTATACCTGTATCTTTATCTATTCAACATATATTCATTTTATATTTATATATATATGTATATATATACACACACACAATATATCTAAACTCTGATCCTTGTGGCTCCCTTCCAGCTGAGGTTATTCTATGATTCCATCTACTTTCTAGACTGATTCATTGCTATGATGGCATTGTATATATTCCTTTTTCTTTTGTTTCTTCTGGCCTTTTAGATAGAGTCCTAGGATGCTCATTGATGTTTATGTTTTCTGTTGAAATCTTGCTGATACTTGAATTTTTCATCAAGTTTTTCTTTTCATATTGAAGTTTCTCCACATCCATCCTTTTTGCAGGTCAAATTTCTTTGTTTTCACCAGCTTGCTTAGCAGGACCTTGATAAATACATTGCTGAAACATTCCTTTTCTGTCTCCCTTTTGATGGGAGTGTATAATCCTAATTAAAAAACCAGCCCAATGCAATTATCTTTGGGACCGAGCTGCTTTCTTGCCTCTTCTGCAAATTTTATACCTTTCAAGCTGCGACTTCTCCAGGAAGTAATTCCACATCACAGG
This sequence comes from Rhipidura dahli, assembly GCA_013399225.1. Lineage (NCBI taxonomy): Eukaryota > Metazoa > Chordata > Aves > Passeriformes > Rhipiduridae > Rhipidura > Rhipidura dahli. The sequence goes on from VXAC01003174.1 coordinate 142,079, forward strand.
GGATGGCAAATTCCAACAGAGACCTCGAGGGTGAGCGTGGCGGGAGCTGCTGCTGCTCTTGTACCTGTTCAGGGGGTAAAGAAGTGTTTAATCTGTGGCCCTGTCATTCTGCTGCCTCTAATCTGTGTTTGAAACCCCTTCAAAATGCGACACCGTTGTTTTTCAAGGAGCATAACAAATGCACCCCAGACAGCTCTCTTAGCATTTGGGGTTTCTCCCTTGCAGCCAAGAGGGGTATTTTATCTTAATAATGTTGAAATGGAGCTTTACAGTGGCGGAGGAGTGGGCAGGCTTAGAGGACTCTGCTGTCAAGGAGGGCTAAAGCTGTTCAGGTGAGCATGAATTAACATTTCCCTCGTCTTGTAAAGGTCAGCCTTTAATTGAGATTCGCCACTCTCAGCCCAAAGCCCGGGTTCCAGGGCCCTCTCTCCGAAAAGGAAGCACAAATTGGCAGCATAATCTCATCAGAGGCTGAGGTTAGGTGGTAATAAATCACTCAATTCACAGAGAACGAGGCTGCCACGGAGCACAAAACACGCCAGATGCTCCCAAGACTTTTGTGGCTTCGAGTTGGAATAACAGTTGGAGGATCTGTAGATGTCTTGGGTTTTTCCTAATAAGGAAGAACTGTTGGGGAGAAAGTAATTTTTACCTAATTAAAGGATTAAAATGTTACACATTTGATTTTATGTTGCTTGTTATCCATTTTGTACGCACAGGAATCGGAGGTGTCGCTCTCCTGTGTTTCCATTTGTGTATCGTAGATCAGCTATTACTGCCAAAAAAAAAGGCAACAGCTTTCATGTATCCATTATTGCCTGCCTTTTGTGAAGAGATAAATGTGTGCTGAGGAGGTGATTCTCTTCTGCAGGATGAAGATGTAACTTTAATCAATGAAGGGATGTGATTTAGGGGTCTGTAGATACAAAAGCTGACGGTTTCTCAAGGGCTCTGCGGGCCCAGTGCATAAATTGCTGGTGGAGTTTTTGTTTAATATATCATGGACAGTGTTAGAATATTTTCTTATCAGAAGACAGAAATATGGATGTTTTCCAGGTGAGGAGAGTTTCCAAGAATAAGGTTTTGCATCCAGTAATAATGTGAGGAGATGGGCAGGGAGAAGGGTGTTTTTATGGAGGCTGGAGATGGAGAAAGGGAATGCCTGTGAGAATCATGGAATCATGGAATGGTTTGGGTGGGAAAGGACCTTAAAATCATCCAGTGCCACCCCTGCCATGGGCAGGGACACCTCCCACTATCCCAGGCTGCTCCAAGCCTGGCCTTGGGCACTGCCCGGGATCCAGGGGCAGCCACAGCTTCTCTGGGTACCCTGCTCCGCACCCTCCCAGGGAAGATTGAATTTTTTCCTGATAAAAGCACCAGAGTTGTGAATCTTCCTGCCCATGGGTTTTAAAATCTCTTATCTCCTGGATTTTTGTTGGTTTTGAAGCTTGAATGGAATTGCCCATCCCAGAGGGGGTGGCTCCCCATGATGGTTTGGGATGGCAGCCTCACGATTTCAATTCTGTTCGAAGGTCCATCGGGTGAAGCCGCAGAAGGACAGGACGTGCACTTTGACTCCATCTTCAAAGGAGCCCTTCTTGGTCATTATTCCAATTTAACTGGCCTGAGAGCTGTGAACTGGGCTGCATTCATGGAAAAATTTTGAAATGGACCCCCTAGCACTGGGAAAACGGAACCTTCCTCTCAAACTGGCCCTGAGTATCTCCCAGCTGGATAATGATAATGTGAGGAGTGGAGGCTCCCTGGGGTGATCCTTGTGCTCAGCTTCCTTTGGGACATGGCCTGGGTGAAATCCACATCCTTCTCCAAGGGCTGTGGGGTCCCAGGCCTTAGGGATTATTTCGGAACCTTATAAATTTGGTGGTGGCTTTGCCCATCCTTTTACTGGTTTTTCAGGTCCCCAAGTGAGCAGGACTGGCCATCTGCTCCCAGAAGGATCTGGGTTGCCTGAAGCAGGAGCTTTGGAAGGGTTATTGTCTCCAAGTTAGCTGTCACCAGAAAATGTGATTTTGGGCAAAATGAGAGACATTTTGAGACACATTTTTTACCTCACTTTCCTGGAGCGTTTTGGAGTGTTAGGACTTCTCAAGAGTCCCAGGACTGTTGCCTTGACACAACTTCTCTTCTGTGGACGCTCCCTCTCTCCTCCTAAAATTATGAGCCCCCTTTTTCCTTATAGCAACGGGTCCCTTTTCAGCAGGAGGTTCAGAGTTTCAGCAGATGTCTGCTGCTGGCAGACAGCCCTTGGGTTTTGTGTCTCCAGTGATGACTGGGATCGCATTAATAGGCTCATTTTGGGAGAGAAGTGCTCATGTGAAGCTTTCTCCCCAAGAATTCACTTGATTACACACCAGACAGAGACTGGTGACCCTTTATAGTCATTGATGTGGCACATCTGCATGTGATTTCCTAAAGCAAAGAGAGCAGGGAGGGTGTTCCATGTTGCAAGTGGTGTTTGCAGTTCCCCAGATCCATGTGCCCACCAGGGCCTGCATTCAGATCCATGCTCTGGATATCGATTTCCCAAATTTTCCCGCTTCCCTTGCCAGTCTTTTGAGCCTTGCAGTCACCACAAAGGCAGAGAAGTTGTTGAAACCAGATTTTTTTGTGTGTTTTCTCCACATAAAAGTCGTGCAGCTGCCTGCAGGAGGTTGTTCCAAGTGTGCTGGAGAAAGCCAGACTGATGCTTTTTCCTCCAAACGTTGGGTGCAGCAAATCCTTGCTGCAAATCTCATTAGTGTTTTCATCTCTTGTTGTATTTACTTAATAATATAATACCAGAGCCTTGCTGCTCAGGAGCAGGTTTTTTACATAACATCAAAAAATCCTATAAGTGGCCGGGGGCCTCGAGTACATCTGTGTTCCTCTTTGGGGATTTTAATTGCACTGATGGTGAGGTTGTGTTTGACTTAATTGTCATCAGGAGTTATTGGATGAGCTCCCTCTAAGCCCTGCATTCACTGCACCTCAATGGCATCGAGGAATGTGGGAACAAATGGAGCAAATGGCACTTGGAGGAGGCAGCAAGGCTGGTGAGGGGCTTGGGACACAAACCCTGTGAGGAACAGCTGAGGGAGCTGGGGGTGCTCAGCCTGGAGAGAAGGAGACCCAGAGGTGCCCTTGGCACTCCCTACAGCTCCCTGCAGGGTGGCTGCAGCCAGGGGGGGCTTGGGCTCTTGCTCCAGGCAGCAGCTGACAGAAGGAGAGGACACGCTCCCAAGCTGTGCCAAGGGCAATTCCGGTCGGATCTCAGGAGGAAGTTTTTCCCAGGAAGAGCGGTGAAGCGCTGGAATGGGCTGCCCGGGGAGGTGGTGGAGTCCCCATCCCTGGATGTGTTCAAAAGAGATTGGATGTGGCACTGGGTGCCAGGGTTTAGTTCAGGTGTTGGGGCAGGGCTTGGACTTGGAGATCTTGGAGGTCTCTTCCAACCTGGTGATCCTGGGATTCTTTGTCTGTTTCATGAATGTGGAAGAGATTTCAAATGGCCTCTTCCCTCACATGGCCCTTTCAGAATGGGGGATGTGTTGATACGATGTGGGAAGGCTGTAATTCCAGTCCTGAGTGGTTTGTAGCACTCAGCAAGGGGAGATGTCAGTTTGGCCTGACCCCAAGTGAGGAGGGATGTGCCCAGTGGGTGGTTGCACAGAAATCAGTGTTGGTGCCTCTTTAGCTGCTGTGGAAATGTGAGAATTCATCTGCAGTTGGCTTCAAGTTGTTGGAACCTTAAGCAGCCAAAATTTAAAGAACTTTTTTAAGATCTTCAGGAGCCATGATGGGAAATGGAATCACACACTTGATTAGGTCGGAAAAGCACTTGGAGATCAGCAAGTCCAAGTGTTCCCCCAGCACTGCCAAGGCCACCAAGGTGCTGAAGGGCGTGGAGCATCTCCATGCCCGGGAGAGGCTGAGGGAGCTGGGGCTGCTCAGCCTCGGGAGGGGACACGCCTGGGGGGCTCATCCATGGCATCCACATCCAAAGGGAGCTCACCAAAGGATGCACCAGGCTCTGCTCCGGGGGCCCAGCAGTGGCACCAGAGGGATGGGCAGGGACTGATCCCAGGGAGTTCCCCCTGGATGTGGGGCAGAGACCAGCGAGGGGTGGAGGCTCCTCCCTGGGGATGTTCCAGAGCCACCGGGACACTTCCCTGGGCCCTGTGCTCTGGGATGGCCCTGCTGGAGCACGGAGTGGGACCAGGATGATTCCCTGTGGTCCCTTCCATCCTCACCCATCCTGGATTCCATCAATGGAATAACAGGCTGTATTGTTCCATGCATTGTTTCCATCTTGATTATTTTTCCATAAGAGTTAATTTGTAAGTGAAGCATTTTGATGCAGAAAACAAAAATAATTCACCACCAGCAACTTCTCACATTATTCTCTGACTTAAACCAACCTTTAGATATTCCTAAATGCAACTTTCACATTAAAATGTGGATTACAATGAATTCCTTGCAACCTTTACTTCCTAATTAGTTCTCTGGAAGAGGGAAATGTTTGGAACTTCATTAGTGGTAATGGTTGGGGCGTGTGTGTGTAAAGAGGAGATGATGCTTTGCAAGATACATTTCCATGTAAATATCTGACACTTAATTCATGTCTCTTATCCCTAACTGAGGAGTTTGCTGGGACTTTGGGTATTTCATGGATCTGGGGGGAAAAAAGCCTCAGCAAAAGGCCCTTCCTCGCTTGATAAGTGAAGAAGCCACATGTTTGTTCAGAGGTGTGATAAGGAGCCCCTGGGAGCTCCTCTCACAAACACCTCAGGTCTCACTTGGAGTTTCAGTGGACCAGCTTGGCATTATTCCATCAATCTCAGCAATTTGGGTATTTCTCTGTGCTTTTCCATTGTCTCTGTCATTATATCCTGCCTTGCTGCTGGAATTCTCCCAGAGCCTCTCTGGAATATAGAACAGAGAATTACAGAGAAAAGCCAGGGGTGGGTTTTATTTAAATATTTATAGCTCGTTATCCTTCTTGTTGTTTCAGGGACTCATTTCATTTATAGAAGTTTATGTAATTGATTTTAGTGATTATTCCTTGATTCTTTATCAAAGCCTATGCTTTTTATCCAGAATTTCTGACCTCTTCACACATCTGTGTGTGTGAACTCTTCAGCCTCAGACCACAGGGCTTTGTGTTTGCGTTGGCACGTGGATTTTGGGGTGGGGGAACCCACTGGGCTGTGTGGAAATGCTCCTGTGCCACCTCAGATCCACCTGATCTCCTGCAGCTGACAAGTGTTTGTGTCTCTAAAGGCTTTATTTGTATGACCACTTCTGTAACTGGAGGATCCAATTTAGGAATTCAACAAAAAATTGCCTGCTGGAGCTTGGCCTTTACCTTTGTGTGACAAAAGATGCTTTTCCTGTTTCAGGTGCTGCAACTACAAAGCAGAAAGGGGAGAATAACTTTATTTTTCCTTCTGTTGAGCGGCAATAGAGATCTGAAATAGAGAGAAATCTGCTTGGGGCAGGAAAAAATACAGCATCTCTTGGCTGAGAGTTTGAGCAGCAAATGCCCCGTTCCCAGTTAAAAGATGCTACAAAAAGGGAGATGAAGGAGTTCCAGGGCTTGGAATTGTGTCCTTCTGTGCCTCTGCTTTGACTCCTTTGGAAAACTGGAGTCCTTGCATAGAAAACTTGGTGTTACGGTAAAAAATGATGTGTAGTGGTTTCAACATCTGTCAGGAAGGACTGGTTTTTGCTCACTCCAAGAGTCACTATCAAAGGTAGCAGCCAAAAATTATACAGTTCAGATTTATAAAAATGGGAACTGACATTTAGGGTTTACTCTTGTACTCCATGGATGAAGCATCCAAAGGGAAATTGAGTTGGAATCGATTTAGAATGATTTACACAGAGACCAAAGATGCAAAAGGACAAGGGAGACCCTGATGCCTTGAGAGGTCTCCTGGAAGCAGAGCCCAGCCAGGAGTAAGGGAATAAAGGTGGGGATTTCTTGGAAAGGCCTCCAAAGGTACCCCTGGGGAGCCAGAGGTGCTGCCCAGATGGGCCCCGAGATGGACCCTGGGAGGCCACGAGTTCTTCCCACTTTTCTAGCTTTGGTTCATTTGCATCTCAGGGTTGATTCTCCAATGAAAGCTGCAGTTAATGCTGGAATTGCCCTCAGCTTGCCCCCCTCAGAGGCTCTTTGGTTTGTACTTTTTGGGCCCAGTTTGGGCTGGGTGTCCTTGGAGAGCAGCCCCGGGAGAGGCTTTGTTGTGTGTGCCCAGCACAGAGAGCAGCACTGACCAGGGAACAGGAAACTCCAGAGTTCCACACTGGGCACTGCAGGGCTGGAAAAATAGAAAAGTTCAAACCTGAGGCATCAATTCCCCCTCAGTGGACAAGAGTTTAAGGGAATGAACAGCGTGGACCTCACTGGGATGGATTTACCACAGTGCCAGCAAATCCCTGAGGCTTTGCTCAGGTCAGAGGGGTCTCTGCCATGGGTGAGGATGGTGTCAGAGAAGGAATTCCAAGCCTTGAGGAACTTCTCAAGGGGAGGTCGAAGCATTTGGAGAGTGGTTGATAAAGCTTCAACCTCCATCCAAGGTGCCATTTCTGACACCTCCCCTTTTATTTGTTGACTCTATTCACATTCTCCTCAGCCAGAAGTGATTAAAATCAGGTTAATTGGAATATTATGTTCTCCTGGTTTAATAGTGCACTGTGAACCCTCTAGTAAAAGACCAAAGAAAATAGATATTAGTGGAAAATTTCTTTCATTTCTTTTTGCATTTTTTAACTGCATGCTATAACACCACAATACCCATCACCTTAAAAACATCTTAAAATGTAATTAGTGTAATTTATCCAGGGGACACTTGGTTTACCATCTTTTCATTACTAAAAATTAGTCCCAGGCTGCCTTTCTGGCCTGGTTTATTAAATGAATCTGATCTCTCAGGGCTACACAAAATCAGCTTTAGGTGGGGGAACCACAACGGTTGTATTGGGGTTTTTTTAAATGTTGGTTGTTAATTCTGTATTTAATAGATACAGAAAATTAGAAATCCATGGAAAGGCACCTTAAAGATCATCAAGTTCCAACCCCTGGCATGGGCAGGGAACCCATAAAATCCCACGTAATTAAATCACAGAAAGAGAACAGGAATGAATTTCTCTCTTTTCCCACTGGAATAAAGGAAATCCACATCAATCCCAGCTGATTTCCTTTTTTTTTTTTACTGCTCTGGGAGGTTTTGTTGGAAACGTTCTGAGCAAAGCCCTGTTGGGTTGATGTGTTGGATGATGCATCTTCCAGATCTTCCTCAGCTCATTTCTGGATTTCTAGGAAATCATTTCTGTTGGGGTACAACCATAAAAAACCTTATTGCCAGGACCAAAAATGCTTTGTTTTATCCTTTTTTCCCCAGTCTTTTTTTCCCCTTATTGGATGTAGGAACTTCTGAATTAGTCCAAGCCAAGCATAAACCATGCCTTGTGCACTGAGTCGTTAAAACAAAGTAATGCCAGGCAATTGAATTAAATGTGGAGAAAGAAGATTTAAACCTCTTGCTCTCTTGTTTTAATAGGAAGTTGATGCAAATGGCAGTGGATAAGCAAATTATAATACATTGGGATGAAAAAGTGGCAAGTTGGAGTGCTGGGTTGGAATGTCTGCATGGGAAGTTAATGATGCAGTTGTGAAGCAGAATGAGGGGCTGGATGTGGTGGATGTAATACCAGGGAAATTAAGCAGGTTAATTCCAAGCCTTGCTGCAAGATTCCATTACTCTGCACTCTGAGAGCAGATTATTACAGTTATTTAATGTATTTAACCCACTTAATGCTTTCAGATTGTGCTTATGCAGGAAACCAGAGGATGGAAGCGTTTTAATTTCACTTTTTTGCAGAAAAAGGGGTTTTGTTTTTTAATTTGAAAATAGCCACATATGGCACACTCAATGTCCAGTTGCTGCTGTTCCCATGGAGAGCAGAGCAGGGATTTAATCTGAAATATTTACCTGGAGAAAAGGACTCTGTTTGGCTTCCAAGCTGTTTTCTTGTGTGCTCTTGTTTATTTTATTTGTTTCTAAACTTCTTCCTTTCCCCCATTCCCCTCATTCCTTCCCTTTTCCCCCCAAGATTTTTCAGCCTGGAGAAGAGAAAACTCCAGGGAGAGCTCTGAACCCCTTGCAGGGCCTGAAGGGGCTCCAGGAGAGCTGCAGAGGGACTGGGGACAAGGCCTGGAGGGACAGGAGCCAGGGAATGGCTTCCCAGTGCCAGAGGGCAGGGCTGGGTGGGATCTGGGGAAGGAATTCCTGACTGGGAGGGTGGGGAGAGACTGGCAGAAAATGCAACTCTCCTTTAGGAGTTATTCCAGCACAGAAATATTTCCTGTCACCTTTTTTCCCCCCTTCCTTTTATGATCAGCCAGTCCCTGGGTGGGAACTTCTTTCCAAGACTTCAAAGCTCCTCACTTGGAGAAGGTGAATGACTCCTGAATGTTTGGATGAGCACTTGGAGGTTTTGTTTCTCCACTGAAAGTGGAACTTGACTTTCAGAGTCCCTGAATTTTGCTTTTAAATGTTTTGTTTTCTCCTCAGTGTCTCAGAAATGTCCCAAACCAGCTCTTAGCTTGGGGTGTTGTGTTCAGATTGGGCTGAGCCCTCAAAACTGGGGGGAAGTAACTTTATTCCAGTTGTGGTGCCTGATCTTTTAAGAAATACAGGGACAGTCTCTGTATTTTCCTGAATGAATGCATTGAGTGGTCAAGTCTTCCATGCAACGTCCAGCACCTTCATATCCTGGAGGTCTGACGATTTTTTGAGGACCCAAAAGTTGTTGGGATTGAAAGACTTTGGAGACGGGGGAGCCTCAGTAAACAGAATTGCATCAGCCTCACTTTCCGTAGAAATCAACTCAAAATCCAGGGTAATGTTAGGGCTTTTTAAATTCAATTCACAAGTTTTATAGAAAACACATAAATATGCATTTAGTAAGTTTTGGTCAGCATTCACAAGGGAGAAGTGGAGACAGCAGAGAAATGGGTTGTTTTGGGGCAAGAAATGGGTATTTTAGGGGAAGAAATAGGTATTTGGGGGCATGAAATAGGCACTGTAGGGCAAGAAATGGTTATTTAGAGCAGGGGAGGAGAAGAGGAGGCTGCTGGGCTGGCAGGTCATGGAGCACAAACCTTCCACACCTGTGGGATCCATTCTGCTCTTTCCTAAAAGTGCCCTTAGGAAGAACCAGATTTCTTCCCACAACGTGAGTTTCACATTAAATTGAGTGGATGTTGCTCTTAGGCATTATTCAGGAAAACACATCAGGAAATTATCTTTATTCACACCAAACTGAGTCAGAAGGCAGAGATGATTTAGATGGCAGCGACACAGGCACCTGCCTCGGTCTGGGGTGATTTTGGTTGTGCCTTGAACCATCTCCCAGGAGCTCCTGAACTATTTAGGAATAACCTAATCCATGGAGATGGATATGGAACCTGCAGGTGTTTTGTGCTCCCAGGAGATACCCCTGAAGTGACACTTGGATTCGCTGCTTGACTGTAATCTTGGCTTTTCTCCACACCACAAACTGATGATCTTAGGGTCTTTTAGGGTTTCTAACAGAGCTGGCCCCTGAGATGGTTGGTTTCTCTTTTACAGAGAAATCCTTTGGGTTTTTGAGCACAGCCACTGCTGTTGGGTGAACATTTTCACAGACCAAATCAGCTGTGCAGGATTATTTCCCCGGTGAGACCAAGGCAGCTCCATGCTTTCAGCTCTGCTGAGAAATGTCAGGGTATTGGAGAGGGGGAAGAAAATAATAAATCTGATCTTTGACAGGACTAGCAAATGTTCCTGGTTTCTGAGAAGCAAGAGGTGTGTGTAGTTACTTGGACTTTTTCTATTTGAAGCCTGCTTCTGACATTCTGGACATTTATGGATGCATTTGCTTTGTCTGGCCTTCTAAGGAGGAAGCCATCTGGTACTGTCACTGTTATTGGATCACCCTTCCAAAAAGAAAAGGAGACTTTTGCTTTTCATCTTCCATTTGAAATAGCTCATTAATTAAAAATATACTTATTGGGAGGCATAAGGCATTAAAAAAATATGTATATTGGGAGATGTAATGCACTTGACTGATCCTGGATTGTGTCGGAGAGAGCACAAGCCAAGGAGAGAAGTTCAAACCTCTCTTGGCAGCAAAATCAGCCCATGAAGTCCTGTCAGACACTGCACATCAATATTGCTGGGGACAGAGGGAAGGAAGGGAGGCAAAGCTTTTCCTTAATTCTCTACACTTCGTGTCAGAGTTGAGCATCATTTCCAACCAAAGGGCAAAACCCCAAACCCCTTCCTCTCGTGTTCCTCAGACCTTCCTGGCGGGTCATTCTCAGCTGGTTGCGTCAACAGCTTCTCCTGCAGCTGATAAACGAGGTCTGCATTGATTTCATTACCCTCAGGATGTTGTCTGCTGTGCTGTTCATGCTCAGTGGCAGGAGAAATTCCTGCTCAAGCTCACACAGGGAATTGCTGAAGTATCCAAGAGACCCCGGAAGCAGATGTGAGTGATCTGATTTTCTCTGCTTGTTGACTTAAATACAGAAGATGAAAATGAATCTTTCCTGCATCAGAAATTCTTGAGGGTTAGGCCATGGATTCATCCTGACAGCTGGCAGGGAGTCTGCAATGGGGTTGTGAGCCAGGCTGCTCCAGCATCTCTCACCTTCCTCCTCCAGGGCCACGTGCAGGGCAACGAGGTGTGAAAATTGGGGAAACTCCTCCTGTCCTCATCTGGGAACAGGACAGCCCTTCTGACGGGAGATGTTTTATACCTCTCTCCCAGGATTTACATGAGCACTGGACACGTTCTGGAGCAAGTCCTGCTGATGCCTTTTCCTGGTCTTAAAATCAAGAGGCGAACACGGTTAGAAGGGGAAAAGGGGTTTTACCTCGGGATTTATTTGA
>VXAC01003174.1:153266-178275 GCA_013399225.1 Rhipidura dahli
AGTGTCCAAGGCCAGGCTGGACACTGGGGCTTGGAGCAACCTGGGATAAACGGAAGGTGTCCCTGCCTATGGCAGGGGCTGGACTGGATGAGCTTAAAGGTGCCTTCCAGTCCAAACCATCCTGAGATTCCATAAATCCCATCATCACCCTCTAGGAAGCATTTCCTTTTTTTTTGTGCAGTGTTTTATGATTTTTTTGGTAACACAGATGTCAGAGGACAGGGAAGGTTTCTGTCTCCAGTGATGGAAGAACAAACGAAGTGAAGTTCTTTGCCCTTTTAGACCTGACTAATGGGCTGAGTTTAAATTTCAGGTTTGTATCATGCACTCAATACCTGAGTGTATATAATCAAGAAATGAACTCACTCAGTTAGTAAACGATGTTCAGGAGGAAAAACAAAGCTGCTCCACTGATTTGTTCTGTGTTTGTATCTTTGCATTGTGTACTCCTGTGTTCTGGGACTGCTGGAGAAGATCTCAAATGCAGGGAGCACAAGTCTAATTATTTTGTTCACTAGAGGCAATAATTGGCTTATTCAGAAGTAATGAGATAATTCAGATGTAAATTCGTTTTGGAGAGGGGGAATTTTAATAATGGATAATCTAGGAAATTATATCATGAATGAAAGAATATTTTGTTTATAAAAGGAACAAGGAATAGTAACTACAGAAGGTTGGGGCCATTTCAACTCATTTGCAGCTGGAAGGAAAATCTGGGCGATTGCTGTTGACTCCTGTGGAAGTGCTGGGTGCTCTGAGCTGGTGCAGAGGGGTTTTAACAAGGCTCTTACCCTGTATTTCCAGCCTTCAGGAACTTCCCTGTGGAGAGAGTTAAAGAGATGAACTTTATGGTGAAAGCACGTGAGGGGCCACTGTAAGTGTAAACCTTATGGAAATGTTCTGGTGAACAGAATCAGATTTGAGCAGTCATGTCTCGATGTTTTTCCTTATTTATTTCCTCAGTATTCCTCAGAACATCCTTCAGACAGTTTTGCTGAGCCTGTCTGTGTTTCCCTGTAGAAACAGGGTTTGCTTTTTGCTGGTACAACTCAGATTTTGAAGGGCTGGGCTTGGCTTATTGAATGTCACAGGTTTATTTTCCTGATTCTCAAGCAGAACTGCTCTGTGCTGATTCCACATCCTGTTCTGGCTTCATTTGGAGTTCCTGAGGAGTCTCCATGCCTTGGACTTTCAGCCTTGGCTTAGTGAGCTTTGCTCCAGAGGAAGGTGTGGAACAAGATGATCTTTAGGGTCTTTTCCAGCCCAAACCATCCTGGGATTCTGTGAATCTGGTGAAGCAAAGTGTTGGTGCTCAGTGGTGTCCCCAGGAGCTGTAAATGTGAGGATGAGGTAGGTGGGCACCTTCTGCTCTCCACATTAATGTTGTAACTCCAACTTTTGCCTGTTAATTCAAGGAATTGAGCAGTGTGGGAAGGTTTGAGATGCTGAACCTCATTGAAGAACCCTGTGATTTAATCAGGGAACATTTGTTGGCTTTTTTATCATCCCTCTGCTCTTTTCCCCTCACCTTGTCCTTTTTTTCACCCTCTCCCTCTGCTCTGGAAGCATCTGAGCTGAGCTGTGTGTCAAGCCCTTCTGGTTGGTCCTGTGCTGAAGAGCTGTGGCTAATTTTAATCAAGCCTGAGCTGTCATTCCGGTTCATCAATGTCACATTAGCGTCATTTCTCTTCATCAATGTCCCATTAACAGGAAATCCCAACTCCCTGATTATTAAAGTGGATGGAAATCACAGCTCTGTGTGTGGCCAAATAGCTGCTCATCAGCAGGGTGCCTGATGGGCCCTGATGGTTTCGTTGGGGTCTTATCAAGGGCTCTGTGTTCTGCTGGGTTTGTCCTGGTGCTGTGGAGTCACACTGACACCTGCACGTGCTCCCTGTTTCTGTTCCACTCTCCTGTGGAGCAGCAACCTGGATTTGAGCTGAAGCAGTGCTGGAATTAACAGCTTCAGCCCTTGCTGATGATGAGACAGAGTGGGTAGGAGTTGGTGTTTAATACTGAGAAGGTGGGGAATCCTTGAGGAGGGAGGAGGAACAAATGTGTTTAGTGCAGAGGACCACATGGCAGAGCACTGCCTGGTTATCCCTGGGATAAATCTTCACTGCTTCATTAACCTGGATTTTGTTTGATTATTGCCTCAATTCCCTCCCTTTTCCCTGTGCTCTTCCCCTGTATCTCTGCTTTGCCCCATTCCCACACTTTTGTCCCAGTTTGGACCCAAACTGGTCTGGTTACAGCTACAGACTGCAGCTTGTGCCTCAGTTTGTTCAGGGTGATCCACAGTTGGCTCTGAATGTCCAAGGTAAAGCTTTGGGGTTTTAATCCAGCCTAACCTTTGTTACATTCTGTGCGCTCTTGTTTGTCTTTTTGCTTTGACTGTGGACAGACAAAAACTTCCATATTTCAGCAGAACGGGAATTTTGACCGGAATGACCACAGGATGTGATCTTGGAAGCACAGATAATGCTCAGGTTGGAACTCAGATGGTCTTTAGGGTCCCTTCCAACCCAAACAATTCCATGAGAAGTGTAAAGCATCACCGCAAAATCTTGTGGCTGCTGTTACTCCTCAAATCATTCCATGTTCTGTTGAATTCTCTTGAGGCTCTTGCCTACCTGTGATCCCTTTTTAAACAATAAGTTGCTTTTTCCCAGTTGGCAGAAAAGGTCCCAGTCCAGTGCAAGGAGCATTTTGGTAATTCATGAGTAATCAGCTGAAATTGCAAGTTAACCAGCTGTGGTGCCCAGTAGTGTAACAGGAGCTGGTGAGGCACCAAATTTAATTCCTATGAACCCTTAAACTTCTCCATGCTTAGAACAGTGTATTTATGAAAGAATTCCATACCATCATGATAAATACTCCAAATATCCATGGATGTGGGGGCCTTTAAGACTCAGTAAAGGAGTAAGAATGGAGCAGAGAGGTTTGTGGTGCATTTTCTGCTCTCCAGCCCAGGCTCTTTCTGCCTGAAGCCACTCGAGCTGCTGAATTTCCAGGACATCTTTTCCCCAATTCCTGCCTCAGTTTCTGTGTGCAGTGAGTGCTTTCTCAAGAGTGTTTGCCTAACTTTTAGTGCATAAACTTCACTGGCATTAGACTTAATTAGTGCCAGCCTCATTAACTGGAAGAAAAAAGCCTGTCTGGGTGTGTTTGTCAGTGGCAGATCTGCTCTGTCAAGGGGAGTTGCAGTTAACCTTTAACTGGTTTGGATGGCAGCTAAAAGGTGCTTTCTATCCTCTTCAGCTGTCATCAGGCCTGGTTAAAGGTCAGCACCGTGCTGCTGGCACCAGGATCCTGCCAGGCCACTCTTGTTTTCCCAGGAGCCCACCCCAGCCAAGGTCTGATTTCCAAGCTGTACCCTCCAAAGACAGCCAGTAAGCGAATAAAATCAAGAAAATGCAGGTTCCATTTTAAAAACAACCACATCGGAGAGCACACATTTTGGAAAGAACAAATTCCTGTGTACACTCTTCATTAGTGAGGCCTGGATTTAATTGGAGTCCTTAAACCAAAAGCCCTGGTGGCTTCTTTACTCCAGAGTCGCTTCCAGTCCTGACGCAGCCAATCGTCAGAGAATCCACTCGTTAGGAAGAAGCTCAGCCCCTTGTTTCCTCCTGTACTTTTCTCTTTTTGGGGTCTGTTTTTAGAATATATCAAACACTGAATTCAAATCATATTCTCCCTGGGGTGGCATTTGTCAAGAGTTCAGCATCTCCTGCCTCCAAATTCTTGCCTCTGAAGTGGCAGCTGAATCAGAGCTCAGCTTTAGCAGCACTGGGCAGCTGGAAGAGAGTGGGGAAAGGGATGCTGGAAGGAGAGCTGGTGGCTGGCAGAGCCTGTTTCATCCCCTGAAGATTCCGGAGCCATGGAAAGCCTTTGGACTCCAGATCCACGGTGAAAATGATCGCAGGAGCTACTTCCAAACCCAACTGGACTTTTTAAATCAGGAGCATCAATCCTCATGGCCACATCAACATCGGAGGTGGAAACTTCATCCTGGAGCTCAGCATATCCAAAGGCAGGTTATGAAGTTCATGTCTGGCTCTCAAATCAGCTCAGGTTTGGGCTTTTCAGCTGGTGAGCAGCAATTTAAGGCTGTGGGGACTCTGGAGGGCATAAAAATCAGTGTAGCCATGGGCAGACGTGTTTTCCTTTCTCAGGATTTTATGTCTTTCATGTTGTTAGAGCTGTGTGATAAATAATGGGATTATTGATACTCTGGTACCTGGTTTTTGTAAGGCATTAATTGAACCCTTTCTGCTAATTTCAAACTCATTTCTGAGTGGCATTGTGATACACTTCTTTATTTTGATAAGCTGCATTTTGGTGGATTAAAACCCAAATAATTTTGCCTTTTCTCAGTGATATCCACTTGTGGAAAAAACACCCATTTTTTGGGATAATTTGTCAATGAATTGGTGCTGAGATTTTCCTGGAACCGCCACACAGGGGAAATGAAAAGCAATGACACAGTTTACAAACAAGAATAATTTCAGCTGTTTATACACAATTATATCTCTGCTCCCCAAGGAAACTGCTGAAGGAGCATTGTAAGTTTAAGAACAGCTTTATTTTTATAAGCACTTCTTTTAATTGCTAGGCTGAAGTTGTGTTTATTACTGAAAATTCCCAAGGCTTGCTGCAAACAGTGCAATCTCCTTCACTCAGGCTCGATTTAGTTGTGAATTTTCATCCTCCTGGTTATGCTCTATTTTTCTCATCTCTTCTTAAACTCATTTAGTCTCCAGGTTTCCATATATTATGGAACCTATTCCTGTTTTCCTGAGACTAATTCTAGCTTTCTAAGTGAACAATAGTAAAAGTTAACAGAAGACTTTGTTCTTAAACACCATCCTCGTATAAGGCTTGGAAGTGTTACAGAAATATTCCTGATTGGTTGTGTAAACCTTGTCTGAAGTGTCTTAATGTTAATTTTCTAGAGTAATAAAAGGAGCAGAGAGGGATTTACCTCATTTATGTGCAGCACTGAAGGCTGTAATTTATAACCTGACTTATTTTACCTTCCTTGGATACCATTGAATGGTTTGGGTGGGAAGGGAATTTAAAGCTTATCCAGTCCCACCCTCTGCCATAGGCAGGGACACCTTCCACTAGCTCAGGCTGCTCCAGCCTGGCCTTGGACACTTCCAGGGATCCAGGGGCAGCCACAGCTCCTCTGGAAATTCCATCCCAGCCCCTCCCAGCCAGAAATCCCTTCCTGTGGGGAGGTTCCTGCCTTCTCACTCTTCCCTTTGCCTGAAGAGTGCAAGAGGATGGAGCTTCATTCCACCTTGCCATGACCCCCACTCTTCTGCTTTTGTCACTCATCCAGAATCCCAGTTTCCCAGCCAAGGATTAACCTGTATCCCACTTTGGGAAGGAGGAGGAGGAGGAGGATAATCAGGTTCACCTTGCAGTGCCACCTCCACTGCCGGAGGAGGATCTCTGGATACACCTGATCCAACCAGCATCAGGTGAATGCAAAAGGATGGACTCCCCTGGCTCATTCAATTCCCTTTGGAACCTTTCCCAGTGGATTCAGTGGGATTGTGACCTATTTTTGCTTGAAAGATTCAAACAGCTCCATGAGTTCTCTGGAGCTGTTTTATAGTCACTGCAAAAAGCAGCTGTGGAGGGGGAGACAGCAGCTGGGATGTGCTTTTCTCCCCCAGTCCTATTCTGCTGTCCCCAGCAGGGGTTTTAGGGAGAAGCTGAAAGTAACTCCTGCCTGTGGTTGGGTGACAATATAGGACAATCCCAACTATTCATTTTGGGACTGGTGAGAATTTCTTAAAACTCAAGTGACCTGAAAAATGAACATTTCTTTGGGTTTTTACTTCTCCCCAGTGTCTCTAATCCTTTCAGCGCATGCAGAAATGGATTTCTCATGGCACAGTGACCTGTCCTGTGATTCCCACCAAACACTCATTACCCTTCTGTGTGAAACCCATTTCCCTAAATTCTCCCATTCCAGCATCCTGATTTCCGAGTGCCTGCCCCACTTTCCTTTCTTTGCCATTAACAGGGATTTCTGAATACATCTCCTTGCAACAAATTAAACGAGGTCACAGCTTGCTGGCCCATCCACACAAGAGCCTCAGCTCAGCTTTGTGTCTTCAATCTTTGAACTTTGGCTTTGTCCTTTCAGTTGTTGTTCCCTGAAATGCTCTGGCACGAGGATAAAATTAAAAAGCACTTTAGCTGCTGCTGAATGGTGGGTGATGCTGAACCCTGGTCTTGAAATGGAAATTAAAGCCCCATCTTTTTTACATTCCTTTTCTTAAGCAACAGGATATTGATCTGCCGGGTTGAAGTCTTTGAAAGAGCCTCTCTGTTCTCTTCCTTGCTGGTTTATTTTTCTGGAGGAGCACGTTGCGGTTATCTCTGCGTTTGGCGGCCTGAAAGAAAGCGGAGATCCCTGTTCGGTTATTAGAGGGACAAATCCTGCGCTTCGTTCGCCGCTTTCTTATCCCGCCTCGTGCTGCCAATGGAAGCGGCGGGACCTGAGGCCCAGCTTTGTCTGGAAGTTTTTTTAGCTGTGGGAAGGGTTCCTGTTAAATGCCTGATTGAGATTAAAGTCAGATGCTTCAAAACCGTTGATGTGTTAAGCCTGAGCGAGCTGAGTTCCTATTTTGGGTTTCACTGTGTTGTAGTGCAGTCGGACACGGATCTTGGTAGGGGCACTGTCCCAACTCTTCCATGCGGTCGCATCCCGGGAGCTGCTGCGTAAGAGCCCAGCTTGGATCCATTTAGTGAGCGTTGGTGGCTTTGTAGTGGCTGTTGTCAGCAGTGAGCCCCAGCTGCGGGCAGTAGTATCTGCGTAGTAGGGACTGTGTAAGTGCTCACTGCTGGCAGCGCAGTCCAATCCACTTCGCTTCAGCTCCGTTCCTTCTTCCCAACACCAGAGACTTCAGGAAAGATTAAAAATTGGCTCCTCTACACTCAGTGCCTCACTGTGCTGGATTGGCCAAATTTGGAGGAGAATGTCCTCTGAGGGAATGCAGGTTACAAACACCACTCCCCCAACCAGGTTCAGGAAAAAAGAAATTTTCCTCAGAGGAAAGTGTAGGAGATAAAAAACTATTTATTTAATAAGCACACAGGAAAAGGATAATAACGCTAAATAATAAAATCTCTTGCTGTGGAGAGAAACCTGGGAAGATTTCAGAGCCCTTCTGTAGGTGGGGTCTCTCTCCTTCTCCTCGGAGTTGGGTCGGTGTGGGGTCACCTCCGGGGCCTTGGAAGAAAATCCTCCCAGAGTGTTCTGATGTTGTTGAAACAGTCCAGAAGAGAAGAAGGGAAAAAACCAAAAGTCCCAAGAAAACAAAGTTCAACTCTCCGTGTCCCTCTGGACAAAAGGAGCTGAGAGCTGCTGGAAAGCAGGAAGGTGCTTCCTCTGCTGCTGCTGCTGCAGGAGAACACAGAGGAACAGCTGAGGGAGCTGGGGGTGCTCAGCCTGGAGAGAAGGAGACCCAGAGGTGCCCTTGGCACTCCCTACAGCTCCCTGCAGGGTGGCTGCAGCCAGGGGGGGCTTGGGCTCTTGCTCCAGGCAGCAGCTGACAGAAGGAGAGGACACGGTCCCAAGCTGTGCCAAGGGCAATTCCGGTCGGATCTCAGGAGGAAGTTTTTCCCAGGAAGAGCGGTGAAGCACTGGAATGGGCTGCCCGGGGAGGTGGTGGAGTCCCCATCCCTGGATGTGTTCAAAAGAGATTGGATGTGGCACTGGGTGCCAGGGTTTAGTTCAGGTGTTGGGGCAGGGCTTGGACTCGGGGATCTTGGAGGTCTCTTCCAACCTGATGATGCTGGGATTCTGTGTCTGTGTCCTTGAACACCTGCTTTGACAAGTTCCCTCGTTTTTTTTTTTCTCCCCCCTCTCAGGCTCAGTTTAAAGGCACAGAAAGGCACAAAAATTAATTTTCTGGGCATTGGCAGTGACAGGGGATACCCATCATAAAGTGACCCCAAGACACTCACACAGAACTCCGAGCACCTTCTGCAGCATGAGAGGAAAATCCAGCTCCTCGAGGTCAGGCAGAGGGGGAGGCACTGCAGCATCCCAGGGCTGTTCCCTGATCCCATCCCGGCGTTCCGTCAATTCCCGGCTGCGCTGCCAGAGCATATGGATCTCCATATGGACACTTGCTGGGGCTCTGCCACCTGTAGTCAGGCTGGGCTTTGCCCAGGAGATGAAGCAAAGGGAGTGCAGCAGTGAAATCAGGAACCACTCCAGTTTTATGGGGCTTGCTGTTGTCACAGCAGTTACTGGAACAACTAAAAAACAATAAACAAACTGATTTAACGAGCCTTTCAGTAATCCAGGAACAAGTGTTTCCAACACCTCATTACTGGGGTGAGAGGGGCTCTGCATGTTCTTGTCTCCAGAAATGCAAAATGATTCGTTTTGATACAGCTTTGAGGAGAAAAATGGAATTCAGCAACTTGGTTGTCATTAAAAGTATTGCTGCTGAGTGATTTAAATGTGTCTTCATCTCCCAGAAATAATGATGTACCAATTAATAGTTAATGATTAATAGTAGCTGGTTTGAATTTTAAAAAAAGCGGGGAAAATGAATCCTATGAATGATTTGCCATAGATTGATTCTGTTAAGTTGGGGTTTTTTTTTACAACATAAATATCTAAATTTACATTTCTTTGCTCTTTTTCAGGCAGCTCTGTTACTGCTTTGGATATTCTGTATGAAAGCTGCCTCCTGTATTAGTAGGAATTCTTTAAAAAAGAAATATAAATATATAACTTTTAACAGTTTGGGGGGATTTAAAGTAACATCATGTGTGACTTTGCAATAATCTGTCACTTGGGCACTGTTTTATATTTCTTAGGCTTTGTTCCAGTGTCAGGATTGCAGTGAGAGGTGTGCAATATTTTATAATCCCAGGGGAGCAGCACCAGAGATCTGAAGTTCTGGTTCTTCCAGGAGTTTTTGAGGTGGATTTAAATCCTGCCAGTTGTGTGCATCAGAGACACTTTTAATGAATATTGGATGGTGTTCAGGCTGGAAATGATGGATTTAAGGAGTTGGATGTAGCAGATAATGACTTGAGGACAAATCAGAAGAGACTCACTTTGTCTACACAAAAGGATGTTGCTGAGGGCCTTCCTGCCCAAGTAACTCCATGTGGAATTGGGAGAATTCAGATGTGTGCATTTACTTTGTTACCTCCTATTTTATTTAGAAGCTTTCCTGCTCAGTTCCAGCTAGAGCTGTTTCAGTCATGGACTGAAAATTCTTCATTCTTAGCTAATCAAGACGTTCTTTACAGCTCAGTGTCCTCAAGGTCTTGGGCATATGTCTTTAATTTTCTGTCTGTTGGGGAAAAAATTGAGAAGTCCCATAAAATTAACTTTTTTTGGTTCTTTTTCCACCCAGTGAATCAAATATACACTGGAACTGGGTGAACTTTAAGGTCCCTTCCAACCCAGACCATTCTGAGGTTCCCTGAATTATGCATTTATCCCCTTTTTTAATGTTCCCCTTTCCTGGGAATTCACTGAGCATGGAGAGGGGAGGTTTTAATGCCCCATCCAGCTTTGACATCCTGGGCTTTGGAACTGCAGCAAAGGAGGAAAACGTTCTATTCCCAGGAAGAATTCAAAAGTGAATTCACATCCCAGAAGTGAAGGTGAGGAAAATGAGCCCGGTGTCCCTGAGGAAGGTGCCAGCTGTGGTGATTCCCTAAATCCCAGCTGTGTCCAGCAGCACAGAGCAAAGCCATTAAATCCAGGCAGCTCCCTGCACTCCTGGTGTGTCACCAGCTCCCTTCCTCATGGATTGGCAGAGCTTCAATAAAACCCAGTCTTGCTGAACTTGTTTTCTCCAGGAAAAGCTCCTCCCAGGGATCTGACAGATGGATGCCTTGAGAGGCCTCCTGGAAGCAGAGCCCAGCCAAGAGTAAGGGAATAAAGGTGGGGATTTCTTGGAAAGGCCTCCAAAGGTACCCCTGGGGAGCCAGAGGTGCTGCCCAGATGGGCCCCGAGATGGACCCTGAGAGGCCACGAGTTCTTCCCACTTTTCTAGCTTTGGTTCATTTGCATCTCAGGGTTGATTCTCCAATGAAAGCTGCAGTTAATGCTGGAATTGCCCTCAGCTTGCCCCCCTCAGAGGCTCTTTGGTTTGTACTTTTTGGGCCCAGTTTGGGCTGGTTGTCCTTGGAGAGCAGCCCCGGAGAGGCTTTGCTGTGTGTGCCCAGCACAGAGAGCAGCACTGAACAGGGAACAGGCAACTCCAGAGTTCCACACTGGGCACTGCAGGGCTGGAAAAATAGAAAAGTTCAAACCTGAGGCACCAAGATCACCTCTGCCCAATCCAGGCAGTTCCCTGCACTCCTGGTGTGCCACCAGATCCGTTCCTCACAGTTTGGTGCAGCTTCAGTAAAACCCAATCTCACTGAACTTGTTTTCTCTGGGAACAGCTCTTCCCAGGGACCTGACAGATCACCTCTGCCGTGCTTCCAGACGTCCTGGCTCTCTAATTCCTCTCCCTAACGAGTTCTGTGCTGCACGATAAAATATTCATGTTCCAATAGGTTCTAAACTAATTATCTGCAGCCGGCACTTGCCTGAGCAGTCATTTGCTGTTAGCTTGGCTCAAGTTAATGGCTTGTATTTCAGTACAAATAGTCCCTCCTGGCTGTTTCCTGTCACTGATTCTTATCCTAAATGGAATTTCCATATGTGTCTGCAGCTAATTCTTTCGACATCCAAAGGAGCTTTCTCCTCCTGTGCCCAGGAAGAGGAGGAGGATGTGTTGTAGATGATATTTTATGTATTATGCAGTTGCTGCGACTGCGTTTTCCTGGGAAGCCAATGTCTGTGGGTCTGATCTCTCCACGCTGTGCAACTGTACTCAGAGCTTCCCTGCACCTCGTGCATTTTTATCAGCTCTAAAATACAAGTTGTTCTACAGACAGGGACTGTTCTGGTCAGGTGTTGAAGTTAAACAGCAGAAAAAAGGGAAGATGATGATATATCACAGGAAAACACACAGGTAAAATAACCTCAGTGTTCATCTGGAGGTTTCACATTAAATTTGAGCATCATCAGAAAATCCTCTTGAGGTTGATTTGGAGCTTATAAGTGCCCTTAATATGATAAAAGCTGAGTAAAATGGCACTGTGTTCCAAAAAGGCGAAAAACATCTTGAATTTTCATTCTTCTGCCTGTGGTAATGAAGGTTTTTTTCCTCCCTCCTTTCTCAGAGACAAGCTTGAGTTTAAAATATTGACAGATCTTAATCTTTTAATGTTGCCATATGTCCACTTAGAGTAAAAATGTAAATACTTCCACACTCAAAATGTATGGCAGTGATTTTTGACTAATCACACGTCTGCATGCTTCATTGTTACTGGGATCAGTAACAGGCCTGCAAGTGCTAACATAAAAATAAATCAGAAATCTTTATTTTTCCTTCTTTTTTTTTTTTTTTTTTTAATTTAACTTCGTATTTATAGCAACTAATTTAAACAGCTTGCAGGGAAAAAAAATCTGCTGAAGTTTCTGCTCATTTTTTCCCACATTAGTCCTAATGGGATGTTGTATCTGCCATGTCTGAGAAATTCATTTAGACACAAAATTTAGTAGAGATTTGTGTTACAGAAGTGGAGAGAGACTCTCGCTGTGGGTGTTTATTTGCTACCTGAAGAGATGATTCTGTTTTCAGGTAAGCTCATTCAGACTTTGTGTGATCCAGGGGAGGTTTTCCAGCTCCTCATGGACCCCATGTGGGTACACCCTTGGGGAGCTGTTGGGAGCAGAAGGGATTCACCCAAAATCTGCTGGAAAAGAAACTTCTCCCAAATCCCTGATGTTGCAGAATGGGCAGAACCTCTCCCCAGCCTGCCCAGGTCACTCCACCTCATCCCAGATCCGTTCATTTTCCCATGACTTTGGGTTATTGATTGTGGCATTTCAGCACAAACCCAAGCTCATGAGTCTGGTGAGCATCTTCAGGTTTCTGCCTCTGCAGAGCCCCTCTGAGGTCTCCCCTTTGTGGTGTTCCATCTTTAGGTCAAGAGAACTTTGCAGATGACACCAAGCTGGGTGGGAGTGTGGATCTGCTGGAGAGTGCAGAGGGATCTGGACAGGCTGGACCCATGGGCTGGGAGCAATTGGATGAGGTTCACCAAAGCCAAGTGTTGTGTCCTTGGTCAAAGGAACCCCATGGAGCACCAGAGGCTGGGGACAGAGGGGCTGGAAACATGCAAAAGGCCCTGGGGGTGCTGGTGGCAGTGGGTGGACATCCCCAGGTGTGCCCAGGTGGGCCAGAGGCCGATGGCACCTGGAATGGAGTGGGCAGCAGGAGGAGGGCAGTGATTCTGCCCCTGTGCTGGGCACTGCTGAGGGACCTCCTTGAGGGCTCTGTCCAGTGCTGGGCTCCTCCGTTCAGGAGGGACATGGAGGGGCTGGAGGGTGCCCAGGGAAGGGAATGGAGCTGGGAAGGGTCTGGAGCCCCAGGAGAGGCTGAGGGAGCTGGGAAAGGGGCTCAGCCTGGAACAAAGGAGGCTCAGGGGGGACCTTGTGGCTCTGCACAGCTCCCTGACAGGAGGGGGCAGCCGGGGGGAGTCGGGCTCTGCTGGCAGGGAACAGGGACAGGAGGAGAGGGAACAGCCTCAGGCTGGGCCAGGGGAGGGGCAGAGTGGACATCAGCAGGAATTTCCTCATGGAAAGGGTTGTTAAACATTGGCAGGGGAGGTTTGGAGTTGCCATCCCTGGAGGTGTCCAAGGAAGGCCTGGAGGTGGCACCTGGGGACAAGGTGGGCATTGGTCGATGGTCTCACAGGTGTTTTCCAACTCTCACTGTTTCATACTGATGCTGAATTTTGCACATCCTCAGTATTTTATGGAATTAAGGAGTCTTTAAATGAAACCCATTCTCCCAGCAGTGCAGATTGGTGCACATGGGATTTATTTCTTTTCCTCCTTGACTCCGTTATCCAAATAATCCTTGTCTCTGCAGAGTGTGAATATCCAGGAAGGCTTTAAGTGCTGAGACTTGAATCTCTCATGCAGGGAAGCAGAAGAACAATCCTTTAGTGTGGGACTTGAGGGAATACAAGGGTTTTTTCCTGTGTTATTTGTATTCTTGAATGCAGTTGTTTTATAAATCCATCATTTGCTTATGCTCTTCCTGAACTGCTCGTCCCTCTCTGAGTGGTGCTGAAGAAATAATTTTCTGCTATGTGAAAGATGTCTGAGAGGAGGTAGAAATTGATATCTTGATCCTGGCAGTGCTTCCAGGTATTTATCAGTGATAATTTCTTCAATATCCTCTTGATTTGGGGGGAAAAATAACCCTGTCTCCTCAGAAGTGAGTGGAATGAATGTTATCTTACCACGAGATGAATGTAGATTTAAAATTCACTTGATAGCAGCTCTATTGTGGTTTTAGCTTGATTTTCTAGGAAATGAGTCCCATCCTAAAGGAAATGAGTCCTTTAGGTTTGTTCTGTCCATCCCTCCCCGCTAATGGGATCAATATCAGACAAATCTGAAAGGAGCAGAAGGTGCAAAGATGTGGAATTTCGGGGGGGGAGAGAATTGTGAATAAGAAGAGCTGCAAGAGGAGAAAAACCAGGGAAAACGAGGCAAATTTGGCCCCTGTGGTTGGCAGAAGCCACTGGCCAGGGATGAGAGATGGAGCCTCAAACCACCCCTGCTTGGGGGTGTCTCCTGGGCAAACATCACAGGAATATTTGGAGATTTGTGGATACTGCAGTGTGGGAAGCTGAAGGGACAAAGGCAGCACATCTGTTTCTCCTTCCATGAGTGGTGATCCTTCCGTGTTTTTTTTGGGAACTGGAAGTGCAAATAGCATTTATTTATTGATTTTATTCCCAGGCATCTTTATTAGAGACTTTGGGCTTGGTTTTTGTGTTCAACATGCACCTCTTGAAAATAAGAGGTACAAGAGTTCAGACTGTTTGGAAACAGTGGAAGTTTATTTTTCTCAGGCTGGAATTGAGTCCCTCATGGACACTTCCTTCTCCCAGATCCGTGATTCCTCATTCAGTGTAGTTCTATATCAAAACTGACTCCAACTTCTTGATAATTTGGCTTCGGGTATCTTGATAACAAGAGATGTTAATGGGAACATCCCAAGGCTGCCCAAATTCCTGGTGTTCTCCCAGAGTCAGGAGCATCCTGGGGACTTGCAGCTCCCCTGGAATGGGCATCAGTGGAATATTTGGTGGGCAACAGTGAGATTTTCGTGGTGCTTTGAGGAGACTGAACGAGGAGTGTGAGCAGGACAAAGCCTGGGGGTGAGCACAGGGTGGTGCTGAGGTGAATTCTCCCTGGTGAGAGGCACTGAGCACATTTGTGTCCTGCTGGCTGTGCAGATGGAATTAATGGCACTTTAATGCCATTAAATGATATTAAAGAGCACTTGTTTAATGTGCTTTAGGCTTGACCTGGGTCCTCCCAGGAGTTCTTCCACCTCTGGGTAGGTTCAGCTCAGTGGTGGAGTCAGCCATGTCCACACATTTATTGAACATTTCCAGCAGTGGTCATTCCACCACTGCCCTGGACAGTCTGTTCCAATGCTTTACAACCCTCTCCATGAAAAAAAAAAAAGATCCCTAATATCCAAATCACTAAAATCCAACCCAAACCTCCTCTGGCACAGCTTGAGGCCATTTCCCCTCATCCTGTCACTCAATTCCTTGGGAGAGGAGCCCGACCCCCACCTGGCTCCAGCCTCCTTTACCCCTTCAAGTGAATTATTTTGTATTTATTTCATATTTATTTGGCTCCTTCCTATGTGAAGGGAAACATTGGCCACACTTGAGCATTTCTGTGAAGGGCTTAAGAGGGAGAAAAAGAGAATTAAACCCAAGTCCTGAGTTGAACTGAACCAATCCTGAATCAGGAAAAATCTTGGAAGAGAAGAGCTCTATTTGCACCAAAGTGTTAAAGGGCTTCAGGAAGAAAATAAAAGCTTAGCATGCCATGAATTGTTACAGCTCTTAATAAGGGGTTGAACTCTTAATTCCTTGACTCATCCCTCTTTTTATTTTCCCTCTTTTTAAAATTTTGCTCCCTGGTCTCCCGTGGCCTCACCAAATACCTTCCTAATTAAATGTGATAATAGAAAGAATCATTAGTCAGGTGTGTGGTTCTGCTGGGAGAGGGGATGGTTGAGGCTGATGAGAAAGAAAAAATTCTTGAATTTCAGTTGAACTTCCCAAAACTCTGCCCTGAAACTCTGCAAGAGGAGCCAGAGAGGCTCCAGCAGGCAAGGGTTAAACGTGAAGTTTGATCTCCTCTTTTCCAGGGAGCATTTTGGAGGCATAAATAGGAATAAAAGGGGCTGTAAACTTTATTTGGAGAGCCCTTAAGGAAAAGTAAGCTCAGTGCACCAAGTTTTTAAGCAAGGAGCTCAATTTGGTGCCATTGTGACTGAGTGTTCTCCGGGAACATCTGTAAACTGTTGAGTTTAATTGCCCTGCAGCTGCCTCTGGCTGGAGCTGGGGGGGACACTTTTGTTTCCTTCTACTCCTCATTTCCTTTTCCCTGTGCTCTCCTGGTGTCATTTGTTCTTGTTTTGTTTTGGTGTTTTTTTCATGTTAAAAAATAAGTAATAACACAAACACAGCTCCTTAAAAGAGCCCCGAAGAGGAGAAGGCTTGGCTGGAGGAACATCTCCTGCTGCTGGAGCATCAATGGCTTCCAGCTGCTGCCATCCAGGAGAAGGAGGCTGGGAGTGAAAGGTTTGGGGAAACTGGGTTTGTTGGATGTGTTTGCTTTACGTTCTGATTTCCCCCCCACCATTTTTAGATTCTTTTCAGGGTTGTTTTTGTTGTTTACCAAGCTAACAGGCAGTGCTGGATGGTTCTTGGAGGGGAGCTCAGCTCGGAATGGCAAGAACAGGAAGGACCAAGACTTTTCAGCTGGTTTTTCTTTTGTCCAGCTGAGCTGGGAATACAGCAGTGGGGTTTTTGGGATTTTTCTCTCCTCAGAGTCCCTGAAAATAATTTGAAAATAATACAAAGGATGAGTTTGGGTGTTGTTTTCTTACGGAATCAACGTTGTCATCAGCAGCGGAGACAGAGTTAGGTGACAACAAGGGGCTACAAAAGTGCAACTGGGGCCTTAAATTTAGTTTTATTTTTGTTATTAATGAGAGCTGTAGAGGGACTGGGGACAGGGTTGGGAGGGACAGGACACAGGGAATGGCTTCCCAGTGCCAGAGGGCAGGGCTGGATGGGATCTTGGGAAGGAATTGCTGGCTGGGCTGGAATTCCCAGAGCAGCTGTGGCTGCCCCTGGATCCCTGGCAGTGCCCAAGGCCAGGCTGGGCATTGGGGCTTGGAGCAGCCTGGGACAGGGTGCCACTGGATGGGCTTTAAGGTCCCTTCCCACCCAAACCAGTCTGGGATTCAGTCAATCCTGTGATTATTTTCTCCCCAAAGCTCGTTTTTCCTGCCTGCTAAATACCTAATTACTCAATTTCACCATTTGTTGAACTCAAAACATTAAAACTGACTCTGCAGATTCAGAATGGTTCCTTTTTTATTTTCCCTTCCAAGATAAAGACGCACTTTATATTGAAAAAGGCCTCGGTGGTTTAACATCTATTAACACTTAAATCATAGAACCTGCCCAGATTTCGCAAAACCTCAGTCAGCAAGTTTAGAAAAGAACAGCAATAATTACAAAAAACTAATAATTTTAGAGGGGGTGGATGGAGGGAATCACAGCCTCACTAGAAAAGCTGTGCAGAGAGGGAGCCAAATATGTATTTACATCTAATATTAAATAAAGGCGTGTTAAAAACTCAATAACATTTGATGCAACATCTGGCAAAGTGTGTGGCATTGTTCAAAAATATTTGAAACAGCCAAAATATTTGCTGTTACAAAATGAAAACAAACTTCTGTGTGTCTGGGGCTGGGATATAATTGCATCCAGAGCAGAATATATTATTTTCTAAAATCCTGTTAACTGCCTTCCCTGCTGGAGATTGATATTTCCAATTAGGACTGGAGCATTTGGAGCACTGCCTGCGTCACTGAATGCAGCTTCTGCCTGTTCCTGAGGCAGGGAGATCCTTCATTCCTGCTTGGAAACCTTGTCACACCCCGTGGGGACAGCAGTGGCCGGGCCCTGTGACCTCCCCAATTCCGTGGGAAGGGTAATCCCGGCCCGTGGTGGGAAAAGCCGGTTTGTAATTCCCATTAATGACCCGTTTCCCTACCAGCTTGTTCCCGTGCCAGGAAGGATTAAGCTGTTTGTGAGCAGCTGCTGGGGCTTTTTCTTTGGGAGCTGTGGGATGTGAGCCGGGCTGGAGCGGATAAAGCTGCGGCGGGGGGAAGTTGGCATCGCTTCAGTGGAGGAAGCGGTCGGGAGGAGCGGGATTAGGGACCCAACGTGGCGGCCTCAAGGGGACATGGGCACCAAGGTGGCTCTGGAGTGACCCCCCCACAGCAGCTGGGTCACTGGCTGTCGTGATCTCCAAAGAAATTCCTGTCTGGAGGCAGCTCAAGGCTTAATTTTGGGATATTTGGAGCTGGTGTTAGTCAGGAACGACTGCACAGCTTCGATTAAGAGGCCAGGATGGTGCTGCAGGTATTTATTCCTCTGAAGGATGGCAGACGAGTTGGAAACAAAAGAAGTTTAACAAATAAAAGGAAGGAAGCTGAAAGAAGTTGAGACTTAAATAATATTTGGCTTTTTGATGGACCACACATCTCTTTTTAAGCGGAAAATTGAGCAAGGAAAAGTCTGTGTGAAATGGCTGTGGCAAAAGTAGTTAATGGTGGGGGCCAGGCTGTGGAATAAATCCAAAGGGAACAGAGGAATGGCTGCTGAATTATAAAAGGGTTTGGACTGGAAGGGATCTTAAAGCTCATCCCATTCCCACCCCTGCCATGGGCAGGGACACCTCCCACTGTCCCAGGCTGCTCCAAGCCCCAGTGTCCAGCCTGGCCTTGGACAGTTCCAGGGATCCAGGGGCAGCCACAGCTGCTCTGGGAATTCCATCCCAGCCCCTCCTCACCCTCCCAGCCAGGAATTCCTTCCCAAGATCCCATCTAAACATTCCCTCATTCAGCTTAGGACTGGGGATGAAGTTGAGGGAATAAAAACAAAGCAGAGGAGAAGAAAGGCTGTAAATATTTTAGTGGATGTGGATGTTTTTCCAGCACGCTCCCACCATCAGGAGAAGGTGGAGAGTTTAGGGAAGAAGGTAAAATATCAGTAAGAATGAGGCTGATATTTAGCAAATCATCCTAGAAGTGATTTGGCTTAATGTTGTGGAAGGAACAGATGTCAGTGGGAAAAAAATCCTAAGGAAGGCGTAAGAACATGGAGAAATGGAAGGAAACACCAGAACAGGTGATCAGATGTGGCAGATTTCAGAAATCTGGCTGAACTCCTAAAGGACCACATTGGGAAGTGTGAAATGTGGGATGGGAGCTGAGCCAGCCTCAGAGAAACAGAGACTGGTTTAATCCTTTGGTAATAATTAGATTTTCTTGGGTTTGGGTTGAAGCAATTGCCAAAAGAAAATATTGTAACTTGTGAGTGGTCAAACACCAAGAAAGACCAAAAAAAACCAAAAAGAATAACTCATCTTTTAGTAGTCTCTGCTTTTTCTCTGTTTTATTTTATCATTTTTTAAAATCCTGGTTGTTAGCTGCTTTTTATGGGAATGGAGGAGCAAATCCATGTTAAGGCAGTGGGAATGAGAGGAGCCCTGTTCACTGTTCCTCAGTGCTGATCATTATCCACGTGCAAAACCAACACGTTAAGCAAAAAAAAAATAAAATCAGTTAAAACGATTTCTAAAGATATGAGGAAGCTTCAGCGAGAAGAAGTCTGAATATCTGGAATCTGTTAAAAACTGAAAATTGTGTATAAATATTTATGAGGAGGAATGGTGCTGCTGAGGGAGCAAAGCCATCTCGGGAGGCTTCCTGTCAATCACAGCACCCAGATACGTTTGAGATGATTGAAATTCCCCAAAAGGTGCATCAGTCAGAGTAAATCTCTCCCATTTGAAGGCAGTGAGGGCAGGGAAAAAGGTTTGGGAGAGGTTTGGGAGAGGGTGGCTTTTTTTGGGTTTTGGTGATTTCTTGTGGGTTAGTGCTGAGTTTTATGGCGTCTCCGGTGTGAGGGGGACACAGGGCGGGAGCAGCTCCGTTGGCTCAGGGCCTGCTTGGATGGGGAGAGAAGGACAAAAACAGGCTGCAAATTGGCCAGACTGGTTTGCTGTGTGGTGCCATGGCTGAGGAAAAAAATAATTTGGTATATTTTTCTGGTGGCAGTAAGGATAAAAAGGAATTCAAGGATGTGAAGGCAAAGCCTTTTGCAGTGCTTGGAGAAGGCACTCAAAAGATGCCTCAAAAATGGGTAGGGACACCTCCCACTGTCCCAGGCTGCTCCCAGCCCCAGTGTCCAGCCTGGCCTTGGGCACTGCCAGGGATCCAGGGGCAGCCAGCTGCTCTGGGAATTCCAGCCCAGCCAGCAATTCCCAATTCCCAAGATCCCACCCAGCCCTGCCCTCTGGCACTGGGAAGCCATTCCCTGGCTCCTGTCCCTGCAGGCCTTGTCCCCAGTCCCTCTGCAGCTCTCCTGGAGCCCCTTCAGGCCCTGCCAGGGGCTCTGAGCTCTCCCTGGAGCTTTCCCTTCTCCAGGGGAACATTCCCAGCTCTCCCAGCCTGGCTCCAGAGCAGAGGGGCTCCAGCCCTGGAGCAGCTCTGGGGTCTCCTCTGGACTCTGTCCAGCAGCTCCACATCCTCCTGCTATTGGATCCCACAGCTGGATCCTGCTCTGCAGGTGGGGTCTCACCTGAGAGAGGCAGAATCCCCCCCTCCCCTGCTGCTCATACTTGGGGACACCCCCAAGTCCTTCTCATCGTGGCTGCTCTCAATAAATTCCTCTGAATGGGGGTTTGTACAACTTGACCCTTCCTGTGCCACCCCTTCTCTCTGTGCTGTTGTTTACAGCAGGTTTTACTGGCTTCAGCTACAGAACTAAAAATCAAATTGCACCAAGGTTAAATGAAGAAACAAACTCTTGTTGGGCTCTCACCTTTCATACCTTGAAGCAGCTGAGGATTCAGAATCCAGGAAAAGGGATGAACTTATGCAGAATAACCAAGAGGCCTCCAAGTCTGGCTGATGGGGAGTGTGCTGAGAGATAATTTTCCAGCCAGGGGAGGTTACAAGAATTTGTTTTGTTTCCCAAAGAGCAGCGTTTCCTCAGACAGCTGTTGGCCAAGGCTGCTGAGGTGGCAGCAACTGAAGCTGCTGGGTTTTGAAAAGAGCAACCAAACAAACCTGGCACTGGCAGGGATGGGGAACGTCACAAATCCCAGCTGTGGTACCTCAAAGGAGGAGAGGATTCCTTGATGAGCCGCCTTTTGTCCTAAACTTCCCTCTGTTCCGGCTGAATAAAGCAATGATCCTCACCGTCCTAATGACCACGGCTTTCTGGAAATGTAAAATTACCAGATCTCATTAATGCCGGGCTCTATCATTCATCAAAGCACTTTTTATGCCTCATGCTGGCTCCTTTTCTCTCCCCCTCTTAATCTTCCTCTCATTATAAGGATGTGTCTGCCCTTTGGACCTGTCTTGCTTCCAAGGAGTTGACACCTGCAGAGATCTCATTTGGGAAAGCCTCGTTAACTCTTTGAGAGTTGAAACGCTGAAATGTAGGGAAAACAATCCGGTGGGAGCAGAGGATGCTGTAAATACCCCAGGGACAAAGACCAGGCAGAGGATGGCACATGAAGGAAAGGGAATTCTTTGTGTCCCTGTGCCTTTATCTTGATAAAATCTCAGCCTCGTGGTCAACAGGTCCCTGCAAATTCAGTTAATGGCTTGATTTTTTATTTTTTTCTCCTGCTCTCTTACAAGGATTTTCTGCTGCTTTGGAGACTTCTCCCAGCCTAATGCACTTTTCACATTTGCTTCGTGTAGTTGGAAAGCTGAAAAAAAATAAGGATTTCAAAATGAGCCCAATTGCCATGAAATTAGACCTGGCTGGGGACAAAAGCTTTTGACAGGTACGTGGAAACTGCTCCTCCAGATGATCCTCAAGAGTTCTGTAGCAGCTTTTATCTCAAGAACTAAAGCACTTTGCAAACAGTCAGATTACAGAAGTGCTGCACTGATCAGGTATTTTAGCCAAATAAATAGTATTTATAAAGGAATTTTCAAAAGAGCTTTCAGAGATACCTGTCACAGTTTCGGCATCTTTATTCAGTGACTCGAAGCTCTTATCTGTCTCAGTAGGGGATGCCAATTTACTGATGTACTTTTCAGTTAAAATCCAGGTTCCGTGAGACAGATTAGCAGTGAGAAAATGCAAGTCTCTTTGGGGGGAAAAAAAAAGAGTTTGAAAGTTGTTTTAAAGTCGATTCTGTGATAAATGAGCCAATTGAGGAGATGTATCAGTTGCCACAAAAAAAAAAAAAACAAAACCCTCACTGGAAATTGCTGAATCTGTGTTGTTCTGAGCACCCCACCTATCAAACCAAGCAGTTGAGTTCCCTTGTTCATCCTTTCTCCTCTGTTCCTGCCTTAAATCCCATTTCCTTTGTGAACTCTACGGGATCACACACTTTTTGTCACTATGAAAAGCAGCCTCGTGTTCTGATCAACATCTCGACTCCCAGCTATCGATAGCGCAGCTTTTAATTACTTCCTTAACTAAAACATCGTTTCTCACGTAGCATTTGCCAGGCTCCTGTCAATATCTGATCCTGACGGAGCTGATGCGGCGTAAGAGTTGTCAAAGAATATTGGCTTGGAGGGATGGAGGGAAGTTCAGCGGGAATGAGGTTGAGTAGAGGCTGGGTTTCCATTAATCATCTCTAAATACAACCTGACAGCACTGGAGAGGCTGCTCCAATCACTCAGTCATGGAGACAACAAATCACTCAAGTAGAGGAAGGCTTTTATCAAGACTTGGCCTTTCTTTGATTTTCTGCAGAAAAACCAGCCCAGGAGTTCACTGCTTTGACATTTATCGATGTTATTTTGATAATCCCATCTGCATTTCATCACGGTCACTTTGCATTTCGTGTTTTAAGAGAGTCTCAAAATAATTTCTTCTCCTCTCCTGTGTTTCCTCGTCTTATCTTTTAATTTCATAATTTTTTTTCTTGTAAGATCTGCTAATGCTTCTCCTGGCATCTCAACATTTCCTTAAATATTCATAGGATTGCTCTCCTGACCTTACTGGGAACAGTCCCCTGTCTCTTGGATCGTGTTTGTTTTATGGCTCCACAGTCTGTGTGGCCCCAAGACTTCCTGAGAATGATGGAAATACTTGAATTTGTCTTCTAAAATTCCAGGTCCTGCAGTGTTTCCCTCATGGCTAACATTCTGAATGCACTGAAATAGGCAGTGTCAAATTACATTCCCTTCCTCCAGTGGCCAAGGTGTGGAGTATCCGATAACAACTTCATCTCTGGCTTCATCAGCATCTCCCTTTTGCACATTAACTTCTGATCAAAGTAGGAATATCTCCTTAGCTCATTCTCATGGATTTGGATTGGGAACCTTTTTGCTGTGCAGAAGCTGTTCTTTCAGGATAAATAATATTTTTTTATTCCTTCAGTTCATTAATCTGTGCACAATTCCTGTTCCCTTTTCTCCCTTCTCTACCTCAGTGTTTTGTTTCTCTCTGCGTCCTTTTGTTACAATTTTTAGGTCATTAAATGTATTATTGAAAAAACTTGGTTGAAATGCCAGAGATGCAGTGGCTGCCCCATCCCTGGAGGTGTCCCAGGCCAGGCTGGACGGGGTTTGGAGCAGCCTGGGATGGTGGAAGGTGTCCATGGGGAGAACTAAATGATGTCTGAGCTTCCTTCCATCCCAGATCATTCTGATGGATCATATTCCAGAAGGAATTCAGCACTTAAATCTGTGAGTTCTCTGCTTTTCTGCTCCTGGGTGGTGCCAGCACCAGGCGAGCTCCAAGTCCTTGCGGCCACCATCCCCACAAACATTCCCTGAGCACCCCAGAAGCACCATGAGATTCCTGGCTGCTGTTTTCCCCCCAGCCACTGCTCCCCTGCTCTCCCTTTCCCCAGAAGGACGAGCTGCTTTCAGCAGCTCCATTTCATCCCTTTGATTCCTCCTGGCAGCCAGGCTGGCTGTGGTTGACAGATTCTGTCTGAGAAGGGCTCTGGTAATTGCTCGTTCTGTTCGGAGCCCGTGTTGGTGACAGATGGTCACACTGAATGTTTAAAATGTTCAGGACCCCTGCATGATCCCGAAGCTGATGAACAACAAACTTTGCCAGCATTTCTGTTGTCTATTAATTGAAAATGTTTGCTCGGATTACTATTTTTTCCCCTTACGTTTCAGGCATGTTTTGCTGGGTTTGTACTTTTCTCCAACGTTCTCTTTTCCCGGTTTTTTTTCCTGTTAAAGAAAGTCTCAAGATGTTCTTACAGACTGGCAGAAGCAAGTGCCAAATGCTGTTGCAGACTTGTTAACAAATTTATTTTTGCCTGAGAATGGCACATATGGCCCAGAGCGGAAATATTAGGGGTCTGTGGTCCTTGTGAGGGCTGGCAGATATTGTCTTGGAAAAAAATAGCTTTGGGGTCAGTCATAAATTTCATTTTTATTTTTATTGCTGGAAGGATTTCTCAATTTTTTATTTTTTTTTTTGTCTGAAGTGATGGTCTTCAATCATTTCCCAGTTCTGTGACAGCTCCAGAGCTGCAAGAAAGAGGTGGTGGGGAAGTGGCCAATTTATTTATGGGCTCTCTTTATTGCACTTGAGCAGCTGCAAACGAGGGAAGTTGGTTTATGAGGCCCATTTGAATTTCATGGACCACAGCCCGTGGTTTAGGGTGTGTTGGCTGACCTGCAGGGTGTGAGTTTGGGACTTTATCTCCTCCATCTTTCTTCACAAGACTTGTAAATCCAAAATTATAAGGACAACAAAAATTACAAGGTCTTATGTCCTTAATTCTCTTTTTTTCCTGGTTTGAAGTGTTGGACATTTTTTTTCCAGATCGGTTTTCGATCCTGCAAATTCTAAAAGCAGAACAACGTTTGGCTTCCTACAGATTCCTTCAGCCCCCTCGTGTTCTGAGAAATAATGTGGTTTATTGGTTTAGTTTTCAAGGGCAGGTTGGACAGGGCTTGGAGCAACCTGGGATAGTGGAAGGTGTTCGTGCCTAGGTCCATTCCAACTCAAACCATTCTGGAATTCCATGTGCTGGTTTAGATGGGATATTGGGAAGCAATTCTTGGCTGTGGGGGTGGCGACACTGGCACAGGCTTCCCAGAGAATCTGGGGCTGCCCCTGGATTCCCTGGAAGTGTCCAAGGCCAGGCTGGACACTGGGGCTGGGAGCAGCCTGGGACAGTGGGAGGTGTCCCTGCACATGGCAGGGGATTGGAATTGGATGGGATTTAAGGTCCCTTTGCACCCAAACTTGGGATTCTGTTATTCTTTCCAAATCTGGGCTGTCCTGTGCAGCACCAGCAGCTGGACTCAATGATCCTTCCAGCTCAGGATATTCTTTGATTCCATGACTTTGTGGCACATTTCTGTTCATGCACAGCTGGATTTTTACACCATGGACCACCATGGTCAGATCTCTGCTGATACCTCCGATTTTTCCTTGCTGTGCTGAGCTTGCAGTGAGGGCTGGAATAACCTTCCCCAGCCTTATCCTGTTGGATCAGCTTTGTGTATTCAGCTGGTGTGTGCAGCAAAGGGGCTGAAAATGAGTTCCTTGCTCTTGCAATCCCTCCTGATGGATGGCTGGATAATTGTCCTATCTGCATATGTGAAGAGGAGAAGGAAATGATGAAATGATGCCACCTTGGGAGGAGTGAAGGTTATTCTGAAGATCTGGAGGGAGGGGATTGACGCAGCCAGGATGTGCTGGAATCAAATCAGTCAATTAATCAACATCTTGTTATCCAGTGTTGAGTGCTGGATTTAATTAGGCAAAAAAAGGAACCGAGGGTGTGCATGAATATATATAAATATATATA
>VXAC01003197.1:2780-15989 GCA_013399225.1 Rhipidura dahli
CCCCCCCCCCCCCGAAAAAAAAATTCAAAAAAATCCCCAAAAACCCGGAATTCCCGCTCAAAAAAATCCCCGGGAATGCTCATCCCAAAAAATTGGGGTTATCCATCGGAAAAATACTGGGAATGCTCACGCCAAAAAAAAAGGGAATGTCCATCCCAAAAAACACTGGGAATGTCCATCCCAAAAGAACCTGGGAATGCTCACACCCAAAAAAACCGGGAACACCCTCCCAAAACCCCCAGGAATGCCCCAAATCGCGGCTTTTTCTCTCCAGGCCTCGGGGGTTTTTTTGCCCAATAAGGAACGGGAGCCACAAATCCCCTTCCCAGCAGAATTCCCGAATCCAGGAAAACCGCGGGGCCCCGGGAATATCCAGGCCACACCCCCGGCCCTCCCGGAACCAGCCCGCTGCCGGTGATCCCCCGGGACGATCCCCCGGGACAACCGGAGAACCCCGAAGGCTCCCGGAGAGATCCGGAGAAGTTTTTTTGGGATGAATCATCCCCGGGGGTGGAGGGAGGAAGAGCCCGGCACGCCCTTCCCAGGAATTCATCCGGCTGGCGGGATTCCCGGGATTCTCACCGGTCCTGTTGGGCCACTTTGTCCCCTTCCACCTTCCGGAGCCGCTCCAGCTCGGCTTCTCCCGCCTCCATCCGCGCCAGCAAATCCCGGTGCTCCTGCGGGGTTGGATCGGGGCCGGGAATGAGGGGTCGGGATGTTGGGAATGAGGAGTCGGGATACTGGGAATGAGTCGGGATATTGGGAATCGCCCCCGGAGGGGTTGGATGGACAGGGGATATCCCAGTTTTTCCCCCGCCGTCGGGAACGCGGCCCCGGAGCCACCGCGGGAATCCCGAGGTGGGGAAGGAATAAAATCCGGGAGTTGTGGAGGGAGGGGAAGCGCTGCGGGATGGATCCCGGCCTCGGGAACGATTCCCGATCCCCATCCCGCTGACCCCGACCCCGCGGCACCTTTTCCATGCCGGCCAGGAGCCTCTGGAGCTCCTCCAGCTCCGTCTCCCTCTCGGCCGCGTCCTTCTCCGCCCTCCGCAGGGCCGCCCCCGCCCGCTCCGCTTCCTCCCGGTACCGCGCCGCCGTCCGCTGCAAAAACACCGGGAATGGCTTTCCCTGGATCCCGGGACGCGCTCCTGAACCCCCCCGGGCAGGAGGATCGCCCTGCAGATCCCTCAAAAAAACCCCCGAGGGGAAAAGAATTCCGCGGAGGATTCCCCGGTGTCGGAGCCGGGCGGGAGAGGAGAATCCCGCGGGGAAAGGAGACCCCGGGGTCCAGGGAAAGCTCCAGGGGGAAATTTTGGGATCTTCTGGGATCGCCCGGCCCCTGGAGGGGGGGATTGTCCGGGAGGGGTCAAGGAGGGGTCACCTGGCCAGGGCCCAGGGGACACCAGGGGGCCGCTCGTCCCAGGAAACGCCCCCGGCCCCCGCGGGAGCCGCGAGGGGACAGAGGTGTCCCCAAGGGTCCCTCCGGAGCCTCCCCGGGCCACCAAAGCCCCCAAACGCCCCCAACCCTCCCCAGATTCCCACTGTCCCCAAGGCAGGGAGACGGACACGCCGGGGCCACCTCGGGGCCACCTCAGGGACACCCCGGGGCCACCTCGGGGCCACCTCAGGGACACCCCGGGGCCACCGGGGCTGCGGGACAAGGTGGGGACAGGGTGACACAGGGTGGGGACAGCAGTGGCACCACGGGGTGACGCAGCCGGGCCCTGCCCATCCGGGATCCCGAAAAAACAACCGGGAGGGGCCAATTAATCCCCAAAAGGGGCCAATTAATTCCCAAAAGGGGCCAATTAATCACAGGGAGGGGACAAATTAATCACCAGGAGGGGACAAATGAATCCTCCAGACTCCGGGAAACACCAAAAAAATTCCCGAACCGGGGCAAAATTTCCTCAGAAAAATTCTCAAATTCGGACAAAATCCCCTCCCCCTCTCAAGGAAATTCCCGAATTGGGACAATTTTCCCAAACTGGGGCAGAATTCCCGATTTTTCCCGTCACCTCCAAGGTTTTCCTCTCCAGCTGGTGCCGCTTCTCGGCCTCCTGCAGCCTCCGGAGGAGCCTCTGGGCCACGTCCTCCGCGTCCTCCTGCCGGGAATGTCCCCAAAATGTCCCCAAAAAGTCCCCAAATGACCCCAAAAATGTCTTCTCCCCCCGTCAAAAATTCCACCTTTTTCCCCCCACCCAGGGAGGAAAAATTTGTCCCGGAATTCCCATTTTTTTACCAGCCCCAAACCCCCCCACCCCGGAGATTCTTTGCAAGACCCCCAAAATTTTGGGTTTTCCAAATTCCCAGAATTTGGATTTTTAGATAAAAACGAAGCTGCCCCCAATTCCCGACCCATTCCCAATCAAAACCTGGGATTTCCCTTTGGATCACACCTCAAAATTCAGAGGAAAACACAGAGAATTCCCAAATCCATCCCAACCATTCCC
The DNA here is from genome assembly GCA_013399225.1 of Rhipidura dahli. Lineage (NCBI taxonomy): Eukaryota > Metazoa > Chordata > Aves > Passeriformes > Rhipiduridae > Rhipidura > Rhipidura dahli. The sequence continues at coordinate 5,234 of VXAC01003197.1, forward strand.
AGACCCGTGGCGGTTTTGGGTTGGAAAAGGCCTTTTTAGAGGTTTTTTTTTTTTTTCACCCAGACCTGAATCCCATCCCTGAAAATTCCGGAATTTTCGTCTCCCTACCGGATCCTCCCGGGATTCTGCCCGGAGCCGCTCGGGGCAGGAGCAGCTCCCGTTCCGCTTCTCCAGCACCACCTGGAACCCAAGGGAAAAGGGGCAAAAATCGGGATTTATCCCCAATTCTTTTAATTCCCAGGACGTGCCCCCCCCACCACCAATTTTTCCCAAATTTAATCTGATTTTATTCCCATTTTTCCCCATTTTTTTAAAGCCAGGGATGTGCTCCCACTTCCGAATTCCAACAGATTTATTCCCAATTTTCCCCACTGAATTCCCAGGACGTGCTCCCACTTCCCAGTTCGGGGCAAAATCTGGGAATTTTGGCAAAGGAACAACTAAAAAATTCCAGGATCTTCCCTGGGAGCTCCAAAATTCCTGCAGAAAATCCCAAATTTCCCCATTTACCCCCACATTGCAATTTTCCTCTTTTTCCCTCCAGAAAATGGGAAATTCCCTCCTTTTCCACCCCAAAATCCCCTCTGGAGTGGTTTTTTTTGGGGGATAATTCCCAAATTTTGTACCTCCGAGTGCTCCTGGTATTCCCGGAATTCCCGGAATTCCCGGAATTCCGTCTGGGTCTGGAGTTTGGTGCTCAAATCTTCCCGGAGTTTTCTGAGGGTGCTTCCAGCCTGGAAAGAAAAAGGGGAAGGAATTTTTTTGGGATTTGGGAAGGAAAAGGGGGAACAAAAAGGGGAAAAAAATTGGGGTTTTCTGGGGTTTGGGAATTCCAAGGGAGCTGGGGGTGGTTCAGGGAATTCCTGGGATAAAGGGGAGGGAAAGGAATGGGAATAAACGGAAACAAATCCAAATAAAAATGAAAAAAAACCCAAATTCAATGAAAAAAAAAAAAAAAAAAAAAAAAATGGGGAAAAAGTGGAATTTGGGGGAATTCTGGGGAATTCATGGAAATTTGTGGGAAATCCGGGGGATTTTAGGGAAATTCCGGGGAATCTGGGGGGAAATTTGAGGGAATTTTGGGAATTTCACCTCCTGGATGTGCCGGACTTCACTCTTGAGTTGGGTCACGGGCTCCTCGTGGTCGGCGCGAGCCTTGAGATAAACCTGGAATGGGAATGGGGTTGGGAATGTCCTGAATCCATCCGGGAATGCTGGAGGGTCCAGAGGGGGTGGGGGAAGGCTTCCCAGAATTTCCTGGAATTCTTCATCCCAGATTTTCCCGTTAAATTTGGCTTTTCCGGGGTTTTTTTTGGGGAGGGGTTTCTCCACCTACGTTGTTCCCAGGGAGAGGATTCCCTAAAAATCCTCATGGAATTCCCTCAAAAATAAATCCACGCGGAATCCCCGCAAATCCAAACCGAGTCCCAAAGAAATCCACCCGGAACTCCCCCCAAAATTCCCATCTCATCCCTCAAAATCCACCCAAAATCCCTCAAATCCATCCCCGGAATCCAAGGAAAAGCCTGCCCCGAGCCGCCCCAACCACTCCCTCCCCTTCCCAAAACTCCCTGTGGAATTTTGTGGGAATTTCATCAGGAATTTTGTGGGAATTTTGTCGGGAACTTTGTGGGAATTTTGTTGGGAATTTTGTGGGAATTTGTGGGAACTTTGTGGGAATTTCGGTGGGAATTTTGTGGGAATTTCGGTGGGAATTTTGGTGGGAATTTGGGGCAGAATTCCCAATTTCCCCCCCCCCCTTTTTCCCCAAAACTCCCGGAATGCCGGGATCCAGGGCACCTTGATGATCTCCTCGTCTCCGTCGTTGGATTTGACGCATTCCGAGGCCAGGGAATTCCCGTCGGATCTCTTGGCCACCATGGCGAAGGCTCTGCCCACCGGCTGCGGGGAAACACCCGGGATTTGGGGGGAAAAATTCCCGGGAAAAGCCAGAAACGGGGATTTGCCGCCCTGACAGCGGCGGCTCCGCCGGGACAGCCCCGGAAAACCCCGGATTTCCCAGCAGAATTCCGGGATTTTCAGCCGTTTCCTGCTGGGAAAAACCCCAACCCCATTCCCTGTCCCCAGATCCCCGGATTTCTCACAAAAACCCGGATTTTCACCCCAAAATCCCAGATTTTCACCCCAAAATCCCTTATTTTCNTGGCTCCCCGGGGGGGTCTCTGGGCAGGCGCAGCCTCAGCACCGGCCCCGCTTCCTGCGGGACAAACCCGGCTCAAAATTCCGCTTTTCGGGGAAAATTCCACCCAAAATGCCCCATTTCCGGCCCCAGGCTGAGTTCCAGCTTAATCCCAGCTTTGGTTCCAAATTAATTCAAATTTCAGTTTGGTTTCGAGTGGAATTTCAAGCTTAGTTTGGAGTTCAAACTGAATTTGGGTTTAAATTTAAATTCAAAGTTGAATTCCAAGTTTAAGTTTAATCCCAAATTTAATTTTAAATTTAATTCTGAGGTTAATTAATCCCAAATTTAATTTTAAATTGAATTCCGAGTTTAAGCCTAATCCCAAATTTAATTTAAAGTTTAATTCTGAGGAGAAGTTGAGGTTTGGGCTTAATTTGAAGTTTAAGTTGAATTTTAAATTTAATTCCGAGTTTAATTTTAGAAATTCCTGAGTTGGGGCCGAAATTTTCGGTTTGTCTGAAATTTAAGTTTAATTTGAGGCCCTAAAAGTCGATCCAGGAGAAATCTGGGAAAAATCCAGGAAAAACCCGGGAAAAATATGGGAAAAATCCAGGATGAACGCGGGATAAATCCAGGAGAAACGAGGGAAAAATCCGGGATAAATCCGGGACGAATTGGGGAATAAATTGGGGAAAAATCCGGGATAAATCCAACCCTTCCCACTTTTCCGCGGTTTTGGGGAAAATTTCCCAGACTCACCTCCGGATTCCAGGCGGATTTGGGGCCTGCGGAATTTTCCAGCGGAGTGGGGGAGTTTTCCAGGATGGGGAATTCCGGGAATTCCGTGGGGCGCCTCATGCTCGGCTCCTGCTGGGAAAAATCCCCAAATTCCCCAATTCNTCCCTTATTTTCAGCCCAAAATTCCTGTTTTCCCCCCAAAACCCCCAGAATGATCCCAAAATCCCCGATTTCCCCCCNATTCCACCCAAAATGCCCCATTTCCGGCCCCAGGCTGAGTTCCAGCTTAATCCCAGCTTTGGTTCCAAATTAATTCAAATTTCAGTTTGGTTTCGAGTGGAATTTCAAGCTTAGTTTGGAGTTCAAACTGAATTTGGGTTTAAATTTAAATTCAAAGTTGAATTCCAAGTTTAAGTTTAATCCCAAATTTAATTTTAAATTTAATTCTGAGGTTAATTAATCCCAAATTTAATTTTAAATTGAATTCCGAGTTTAAGCCTAATCCCAAATTTAATTTAAAGTTTAATTCTGAGGAGAAGTTGAGGTTTGGGCTTAATTTGAAGTTTAAGTTGAATTTTAAATTTAATTCCGAGTTTAATTTTAGAAATTCCTGAGTTGGGGCCGAAATTTTCGGTTTGTCTGAAATTTAAGTTTAATTTGAGGCCCTAAAAGTCGATCCAGGAGAAATCTGGGAAAAATCCAGGAAAAACCCGGGAAAAATATGGGAAAAATCCAGGATGAACGCGGGATAAATCCAGGAGAAACGAGGGAAAAATCCAGGATAAATCCGGGACGAATTGGGGAATAAATTGGGGAAAAATCCGGGATAAATCCAACCCTTCCCACTTTTCCGCGGTTTTGGGGAAAATTTCCCAGACTCACCTCCGGATTCCAGGCGGATTTGGGGCCTGCGGAATTTTCCAGCGGAGTGGGGGAGTTTTCCAGGATGGGGAATTCCGGGAATTCCGTGGGGCGCCTCATGCTCGGCTCCTGCTGGGAAAAATCCCCAAATTCCCCAATTCTCATCCCAAGGAGTTTTTCCAGCCCGGCCCATGGGAAATTATTTTGGGAATTAAACGGGAAATGGGAATTTCGGGAATTAACCAGGGGATCTTTCCCAGCATTCCCGAAATCCCAGCGGTCCCAAATATCCCAGAGAGGAGCTGGATGATTCCCGGAATTCCTGGAATTCCAAAGCCGAGTTTTTCATTGTTTTCCTCCATTTTTTTTCCCAGCATTCAAAAGGATTTTTTGGGAAAAGCTCGGCTGGAGGGAGAGGGAATCCCACAAATTCCAAACTCCAGGGGAGAGAACCCCAAAATCCCAACCCCGTCCCGGAATTCCAGAGGGAGATTCCCGGCGTTTTGCAACCTCTGGGAATTCTCTCCCCGCCTGGCACGGGCCTGACCCGACCCTCCCCCGGCGGTTTGAAACCCCGGGAATTTGGGGAACTTTGGGAATTTCGGGAATTTTGGGAATTTCCGGCTCTTGGAAGCGCCTTCCCGGCGATCCCATTATCCCGAACCGCTCCTTATAAGGCTGGAAAAGCTGCCGGGAATGAGGAATTTCCTTCGGGAGGAGCTGAGTCACCCCCAAATCCTCGGGAAACCGGGAAAAGCGGCCCGGGATCCCGGGAAAAGTCCCCGAGCTTCCCAAGGCCCCCCAAAAAACCGGGATCGTTGGGATTCGCGGCCCCAAATTCGCCTTTTCCCGGGATTTGGGGCGCCGGGAAGGCGCGGGGCCGGATTTTTGGGAATGCGCCAGCCCCGCCCAAGGCCCGGCTGGGAAAACCGGGAAAAAGAAGAAAAACCCGGAAAAACTCCTCAAATCCCAGCTGGGAAACCCCGGGATGGCCGCACCCCCCCCCCGGATCCGCCCCAGGAGTTCGTTGTTCCCCCAAAAAAATCGGGATTTTGGGAGAGGCTCCGGCGGGCCGGGGGGAGGTTGGGATTTTTGGGACCGAGTTGGGAGAGATTCCCGGGATTTCCGCGGGGGGATCCCAAAAATCCCGGGATTTGGGGCGCTTGGAGGGGTCGGGAACCTCCCGGAAATGCCGGGATGGGGTCGGGGTTGGAATATGGGACCCCCCCCCCCAAAAAAAAAAGGAAAAAGGAATTCGGGATCTCCCGAAAATTGTCCCGGGAAGGGGAAAGATCCCGGGAATCCCGGGAATTCCGGGAATCGGGGGAAAGGAGAGGCCCGGGGATTTTGGGGAGGGGGGTCGGGAATTCGGGGAAGGATCCGGGAATTCGGGGAAGGGATCCAGGAATTTTGGGAAGGGATCCCGGGAAGCCCGAAGGGGTTTGGGACCCCCCGAAACTCCTCCCAGGAGGGCGGGAACAGCCCGGGAGTTCCGGGAACGGGGCAAGGAGAGGCCCGGGGAGATTTTGGGGATGGGTCCGGGGGGTTTTTGGGAAGGGATCCCGGGGAATTTCCGCGAAGGGATCCCGGGAATCGCGGGGAGGGGCCCGGGGGGGTCTCACCGGGGTCTCGAGGAGCGCGGCCCAGCCCTGGAGCCCGTTCATGGCCCCGCCGCCGGTGCCGGAGCCGCGTCCGCCTCACCTGAGCCTCGGCCACGCCCACCGGCCACGCCCACTCAGACCACGCCCACCGCTCATTTGGGATGTTTGGGACCCGCCCACCTTGGCCACGCCCCCAAAGGGGGGGGGAATGGGGGGAAAACCGCGAAAAACGGGGGGAAAGTGGGATAAAAACGTTGGGAAAAGATGCGATAAAAGTGCGGAAAGCCGCGGTAAAATTGGGATAAAACCGGGCAAAACCGGTGCCAAAATTGTCCCAAAATTGTCCCAAAATTGTCCCAAAATCGTGCCAAATCTGTGCCCCCCTAAAATTCGGACTAAACTGTGCCCAAGCCGTGCCCAGCTGTCCCCGGCCGTGCCCAGCCGTGCCAGTGTCACATCCAGGTGTCCCCCGGCCGTGCCAAATCCCCGCCCCGGCCGTGCCAAAGCCGTGCCCGGCCCTGCCCGGCCGTGCCAGGGCCCGATCCGCGCCGAGCCCGGCCCGGGCGTGTCCCCAGAGCCGTGCCAAGCCGCACCACAGCCGTGCCAAGCCACATCAAAGCCGTGCCCGGCCGTGCCAAGCGCTGGCACCCCCCGGCCGGGGCTGGCACTGCCCGGGTGTGCCCCGGCCGGGACATTCCCGCTCCGTGAGCTCAGCGCGCCTTGGGGACACCTTGGGGACATCCCCGGGGGCGTTGGGACAGCGGAATTCCAGGGAATTTCAGGGATTGGGAATTGCGGGCCGCGCTGTCCCCGGGATGTCCCCAAAGCTCGGGGGAAACGGAGGGACGGGGACAGCGCGGGGGCACCGGGGAGGAGCCGGGGCGGGACCGGTCGGGCCGGTTCGGGGGCAGCTCCGGGGACACGCCCGGGCCAGGGGAGGGCACCGGGCACGGCCCTTCCGGGGTGGGGACACCGGGCACGGCCCGCCCTGCGCGGTGACCACGGCGGGGACACGGCCAGAGGTGACCGCGGGGGTCAGGAGTGACCGGGAATCCCCCCCCGGCAATTCCCGAGCGTTCCCACCCAGAATTCCCAAAAATTCCAGAACCCACGGCCCTTAAACCGCTGGATTTTATTCCAAACACCTCCGGGAGGAGGTCGAGGAGCGGGGGAGGGGAAATAAAAATCCCCGGAGCCGGGAAATCCCTGGATTTCCGCGGGGACATCGGAGCCTCGGGAGCCGCCGCCTGGAGGGGACCCCAAGTGTCCCCAGAGTGTCCCCAGGGGGTCCCGCCCCGTCTTCCTTCATGTCCTCGCCTTGGGAATGTTTTTCCCAGGGAGCAGCCGCATCCCGGGGCTGATCCCGGACCGGGACCCGGCCCGGCCCGATCCCGGTGCCGGTGCCGCCGGAGCTGCCGGGAATCAGCAGGAGCTGGTCTGCAGGTTGGCCTCGCTGAGCAGGGAGGCGATGGCCGAGGGGCCGGAGCCGAATTCCTCATCCGAGCTCAGCCGCTCGTCCTGGAGCGCGGAATCCACGGCTCTGCGCCTGCCCACGGAGAAACCCCGTGATTTCCCAGGGACTGCTGAGCTTTCCCGGGGATTTCTGAGCTTTCCCAGGGATTCTGGAGCTTTCCCAGGGGTTTCTGGAGCTTTCCCAGGGGTTTCTGGAGCTTTCCTGGGGATTTCTGAGCTTTCCCAGGGATTTCTGAGCCTTCCCAGGGATTCTGGAGCTTTCCCGGGGATTTCTGAGCTTTCCCAGGGATTTCTGGAGCTTTCCCATGGATTTCTGAGCTTTCCCGGGGATTCTGGAGCTTTCCCATGGATTTCCGAGCTTTTCCATGGATTTCTGAGCTTTCCCAGGGATGTCAGGGTTTTCCAGGCGGGAGTTTTCCTTACCAGGCCTCCTTTTCCAGGGATTTCAGGCGCTGCTGGAGCTGCTCGTTGAGCTCGTGCTGCTCCTCCAGCTCCCGCTGGGTTTTCTTCCGGGAATTTTCCAAGCGCTCGATTTCCTCCTCGGCCTCGTCCACCTGGCGCTTCAGGGCCTTCACCCGCAGGCTCAGCTGGGAATTCCAGGGATTTGGGGTTGGGAGTGTCCCAGGCCAGGCTTGGAGCAGCCTCGGAATCGGGGTGGGACTGGATGGGATTTAAGGTTCCTCTCCACCCCAAACCATTCCAGGATTCCCTGTCCTGGCTGGGATGGGATTTTAGGGATAAACCCCGGAGCCCAGCCCGGGTTTTTCCATGGGTTCCCCATCCCTGGAAGCTCCAGGGGGGATTCCCAACCCACCTGGTCCTTCTGGTTGCTGCTGCTCTGCCGCTCGTCGTCAATCTGGATCGACAATTCCTTGATTTTCCGCTCCAGCTTCCGGTTGGAGGAGAGCAGGACGTTCTTCTCCCTGTGGGAAGCGAGGGGATTCCGTGGATTTCCCATACTTCGGAGCAGCCTGGGATGCTGGGAGCTGTCCCTGCCCTTGGATCCTCAGGGATCTTCGGGGCCTTTTCCATCCCAAACCGTTCCAGGATTCCCTGGGCTGGTTTATTTGGGATATTTGGGATAAATCCCAGACCCTGGCCTGGGTTATTCCGTGGATCCCCCAAATCCAAGCTGCACCACCCTGAAACACCAGAAATCCCCTTTTTTTTCCCCATGGAATTAAAACCCCAACAACTTTTAAACCATTCAGTGGGAAAACACCCCAAAAACACCCCCTGGGATTTGGGATTTGGGGTTTGGGGTTTGGGATTTGGGATCTGGTACCTCTCCTCCGCCTGGAGCTGATCCCGGAGCTCTTCCAGCTGCGATTCCAGCTGGGAAACGCTGCTCCCGGGCCTCTGCTGCCCCTCGGAAGCGGCCAGCCGGTTCTTCAGCTCCTTATTCTGGGAATTCCCCAAAAAAAGAGCCCCATTATCCCGGTTTTCTTCCCATTTTTTTCCGAGTTTCCCGAAGGGGAGGGTGGGGAATCCCAGGAATTCCTTATGTAACCCGTGAGTCAGGAAGGGTTTTCCGAGGAGGAGCCGGGGTTTTGTAATGGGAATTAACTGGGACAAACTGGGAATTCTGGGATTTATTGGGATCCTCATCCCTGCAAATCCCGTGGATTTTGGCTCTCAAATGCCCAAAAATTCCCAAAAAAATCCCCAGGAATCAGTGCCAGCTCCTCCATGTTTTTCTTGGAATTCCAAGCGGGAACGGGAATTGCTCCAGGGAGGCTGGATCCCAAAAAATCTGGCTCATTAGGGAATGACAGATTGGGAAGGCGAGTCCTGGCAGGAAAAAGGGTGGGAAGCGCTGGGAAAAGTGGGAATTCTGCAGGAAAAGCGCCCTGGGAAAGGGAAGAGAGCCCAAAAATCAGGAGCAGGAATTCTGGAAGGGAGAAGGAAAAGCAGGAAAAGCAGGAAAACTCCTCGGAGCCGTGATCCCAATCCCAGGGATGCTTTTCCCGGAGTTCCTCACGGAATCAGGGATCCCTCTGGGCCATTCCCACCGGGATTCGGTGCCAGATCCGTGGCTTTTCCCGGGATTTTCCGCACCTGGCGCTCCAAGGAGGATTTGTCACATTCCAGGTCCTGGCGGCTCGAGCGTTCCTGGAGCAGCTCCGCCCGGAGCTGGTCAATCTGGGAATGAGGACACGGAAAATTCTGGATTCTCCATGGATTTTCCGTGGATTTTCCATGGATTTTCTTCACCCCGGAATGCCAGGATCCAGCGCATCCCAAAACTCCCGATCCCATGGGAATCGGTGATGCCAAAACCCCCCCCCCCAAAACCATTCCCAATTGGAATTTTTTGATGGATCCTTGAGGATTCATTAATGGGGCTGGAATTCCCAGAGGTTCCGACTTTCCCCGGGATGAGAATTCCCAAAATTCCCAACATTTACCTGATCCCGGCTCCGGTTCACCCGCTCCGTCAGCAGCTCCACCGAGCTCCGCTCCTCGTCCAGCTCCAATTCCAGGCGCTTGGATTTTTCCTGCCGGGAGTTTGGGATGGGAAAGAGGCAGATTGGGGCTCGGGAATCCCGAGGGAATGAGGGGAGGGAGAGGGAAAATCCTGGGATTCTGAAGGGAAAGGGATTCGTGGGGGGAAAATGGTTTAATCCCAGGAAATATCTGTGAACGGTTCTGGGATTTTGGGGATGTTGGGATACAGGACAGGGAAAAACCCCTGGAATGGGGGAAAAATCCGGGAAAAGCTGGTCGATCTGGGAACGAGGAGACGGAAAATTCTGGATTTTCCATGGAACAAGGGAAAAATCCGGGAAAAGCCGCTCTGGAAATGCAGGAAAGCACCGGGAAAGCCCAAACCCTCAAAGACTTCTGGAATGCAGCCCCATCCCGGCTTTTCCAGGTCCTGGGAATGCCGGCCCCGCTCTGCCCCTCCGTGTCCATCCCCAGCACTGCAAGGGAATTTTTTGGGAATTTTCCCCGGGAATCATTTTTTCGGGAATCCCCACCTCCAATGCCTTGGAATGCCGGGCTCGCTCATCCTGGGATCGCTTCCGGCTTTCCAGCTCCTGCTCCAGGTTCTGGAGCCTCTGGAGCAGCAGCTCCTTATCCAGGAGGATTTGATCCCGCTCTTCCTGGTTCTCCTGGAGCGCCTGCTTGAGCCGGGAAACCTGCGGGGGAAACGGGAATCCCCCAACATTCCCAGCTGGATTTTTCCCGAAAATTCCCAGAACTCAAGGGAAAAGCGGATCTGATTCCCAGCAAACCTCATCCTGCAGCTTCCCGATGTTCTGCTGGATTTTTTCCACCTCGGCGCCGCGGTCCTTGGCCACTTTTTGGGAATCCGTGAGTTCCCGCCGGGATTTCTCCTTTAATTCCTCCAGCTGGGATCGGAGCGTGGCCAGGGAGCTCTGGGATTCCGCCGTCATCTGCTCCAGCTGCCGGGAAAACGGGAATTTGGGGATCGGGAATTTCACTGGGAGGGGCCTGGATGATCCCAAAATACGGGATTGGGGTCTGGGATATCAGGGATGGTGATCCCAGGGTTCTGTGGAGTTTTCCGGGATTTTGGGCAAGGACAAATCCCAAATGGCTCTGCCCAGAATTCCAGATCTGTGCCCGGATCCAAAGAGGGATCTTTGGAGATTCCCATTCCAGGGGTTGGGAAACACAGTCCAGTCCCAAATCCCTGGACTTCTTCCCAAACCCACCAAGGGAATCTCAGGGATCCCATTCCCAGGAGTCCCGACGCTCGACATCCCACAAAACGTCGATTTCGGGATGGGGAGACCCCACAATTCCATAAAAACCCCCCCGGAATCTCTTCCCGGACCTCCTTGTTGAGCTTCTCCGTGGAGCGATCCAGGAGCCGCTTCTGCTCCTCCAGCTCGGCCTTGGAGCGGCGGAGCTGCTCCCGCTGGAGCTGCTCCTCCCGGAGCGCCGCTCCCGCCTCCCGCCGCCCCCGCTC
>VXAC01003198.1:0-35666 GCA_013399225.1 Rhipidura dahli
AATACAGCCGAGGGTCTCTGTGAACCCAAAGCTGCAGGACTTGGTCTCAGTTCTGAGCTCCCAAACACAGCGCTGGGCCTCTGGGAGCCCCACAGTGACCCAGGGGTGGCTGAACCCCAGCCGGCAGTTCCGCAGCAGAATCGGAAGGGGAATCACAGCTGTTTTCCTGGCTCCTAAGGCAGAGCATACAAAGCAGGAGGGTCTGGAAGCCAAGCACAACTTGCTTTTACCTCGGTCTCGGTAGAGACTTGAGTATTTCTTGTCATTTAAACTTGGTTATATCACTGGAAGTGGCTTACGAGTCACTTCTCTCTGTGCTGTCTGGCTCCGGAACTGTCCAGACGCACAGGAAAACCCATACTGCTGCTTCCTGGGCAATCTGGGTTTGGCCCATTCCATACAACACCGTCATCAAAGCCAGGAACACCACACAACCTTTATTTGATAAAACATTATGACAGAGATCCCCAAACGGAGGAACAAATACATCCTGTAGAGCAGTCAGCTTCCCGGCATCAGTAACAGCCAGGAGTGGCTCCAGCTGTGGAGCTGCCCCAGGTGCTTCTGGTCAGGAGGAGAAAAAAATATGGAAAAAAGAAAATTTTTAAAAAAACAGGAAAGCAGTGAGAGAAGGGAAAAAACCTTACAGCAGAAAACAAGTATTTTAAAAAGAAGGGGAAAGAAAGGGAAAAAGAAACAGTAAAACGGAAAAGAGAAAAAAGAGAAAAAATGAAGAGCCTAAAATATAAAGTAGGGGTGCAAAAGAAGCAAAATGCAGAATGAACCCATCCACGCACACAGTAGGCAGCTGGACTGGTAAAGCTGGCGGAGCAGCAAAACTGACCCTCAAAGCTCCGTCTAAATAAATAAAAAAAAACAAACGAAGAAACAAAAACCCTCAACCAAATGCCCGCCCCACCCCTGCTGGATGCAGGAGCCAGTCTGCATTGCTGGAATCAGACCAAGACACAAGCCCTGCAACAGCCCCTCCTGCCCCTCAGCCCAGGAAGGGCAGCCCTGCTGGGCCCTCCTGCCCTGTGCCTTGGGTGAGCTCCTGGTGACCTTTGGGAGCAGAGAGTGGGGCAGGGTTTGGGAAATGAGCTGCTACCATGGAACGGCTCCCAGTGTTCCCAGTTGGACACAGGCACACGCCTGTGCCAGCTCTCCACTGGAGAAGCAACTCTTTTCTGGGTCTTTGGTCCCAGCTGTCCTTTCCTCTGCAGACACGTGCAGCATCTGGACCACATCTTCACCACTGGCAATTAAATCTCCATCCTGGGGAGAAACAGAGGGAAAGAGGGTCTGTGCCAAGGCTGCAGAGTGGCAGGGAAGCAGAGCCTTCATCCCAGGGACCTGTTCTGAGGGGAACACCTGCTCTCCAGGGGAGCACATGGTGCACAGGGGGCTGGGCGTATCTGGGGCACATGGCTCAGCACAGCAGTTGGATTTCCATCCCTTGGGATCCACTCATCAATACTCTCCCCAGGCACATTGTTGAACTCCTCAAAGCCAATTAGGTGCCTAAATAATTAAAAATTCTAACAGAACTGACACAAAATCCCCTGGAAGAGGCAGCCCCCAGTCTGGGACCCCCTCCGGTTCTTTTCTGGCTGTTTTTCAAGGAATATGCTGCTATTTCTTGTAGCACCACAGATGTAGCACCAGTTTTAGGGGATGAAAATCAGACACAACTAAGGAAAACAGGGAAGCCTTCTGGAATTTCTTCAGCTGCACTACCAGCAATGGAGAAAAACTACAGCTCCTTCTTATGTTTAAGGACTGCCCAGAGCAGCAGAGGAAACTCGGTTTCTGTTCTGTACAGGGATGAGTTTGTTGTAATCCCTCTGCGCTCACCTTCAAGTGAGTGTGTGGAATGGTGGTGCCAGTGGTCAATGGGGTGACAGCTCCCATTCTTTTCCCCTATTAAATGCTGTCTGTATCTGAAGTGCTGGTGTACACTCCAAGATGAAATGATGCACACTCCCAGGCATGAAAGCAAGACTCCTGAGGGAGATGGGTGACTGTGGTGCTCCAGGTCTGGGTGCACAGCACCCGTGGCACTTGCTGAAAAAGATCCATCTTTCCATTTGTGGAGCACTTTGTAAATGTTCTGCAGATATCTGTGGTTGTGCCTCCTCAAATATATGCTTAATAACTATTGTGTTTGGTTTTTTTTAAACTGTGTTCAAAAAAGTTAATGACACACTCACCCACTTGTCCTCTTGCTTCTTATCTTCCTTTTAAATAATTTTAAACAGGTGATCTTTCCATCTCAGTATCATGGTGACATAAGGATGTGCTTTGGCTGTTCCATTTAATGTCTTAGGAATGACCTCCCACCTCTACTGAATTACATGGGATCTGCTTTCTCAGCATGGTCATCTGTCTAGGATTTTATGTATTGCTTTTCATTGTCCATCTCAGAAATTTTCATGCTTGCACTGAAAAAAAAAAGAGACAAGAAATGATGGAATGTGTTGTTAGAAACACTTTTGGAGATGCCCGATTCCATATGAGCCGCAGGCCATCCTAGGGGGACATTAAGGGGGAGGAGGGCACAGTGCCCAGGATGTGTCACCTTTATTTTTTCTTATCAGCAAATGGAATGAGCCCAAATGTTTTGCATAAACCAAGTACTGACTGAGACTCAGGGGAGCCCTGGTGGCTCCATACCCTGTACCTGACAGGAGGCTGTAGCCTGGGGAGGATTGGTCTCTTCTCCCAAGGAACAAGCTGTTACAATGCCAGGATTAAGGAGCCTTGTTACTGCTCTCCATTGCTATTCAGTGAGACCATACAAGGCAAAAACAAACCTCAGTCAAAGGTAAAAGGACTAAATAAGTGCAGAGTCACTTTTTCTGCTTCAGGACAACAATAAACTGAATCAATAAGGGTTCTCATAATTTTGGAAGCTGTTGGCTGTAGGGTGTGTGAGAGCTCTGATTTCTGTATTAATTTAGTTGTCTTCGGAGTTCAGAAAGACTGAAGGAATAACTGCTTCAAGATTACAGTGTCTGTCTCATTTCTGGGAAAGGCTACTAAAGTTGGGAGTTTTATTTTTAAATCTTAATTTTGTTTATGACAAATGATGCAGCAGAAAACATCTTTCTCCTACAGGTTTAACAGTTTTTTAAGCAATTGAACCTGATATTTCATCTTGTCCTTCCACAAATTTGTTGCCACGAATAGGAGGCAAAACAGAGAATTTGTTTCTTTAGGGTCTTTGGGAACACCCTAACACATCAGCACAAGCAGCAGAGATAAATCCAAAAGTAAGTCCAGGGCTCACCTAATTTTTCAAGGATCAATGACAAATGCACAAGTGTCATTTGTTTCCTGATCTTCTATCATAAGCTTTCTTTTATTATTTTTATCTCCTGTGCTAGCAAAACTGAGTATGTCCAGAAAATAAATGCAATGCAGCGGAAGAAAAACTCCAAAGGCTGTGAAGTTAAACAGCGTCTGGAATGCAGGTGGTTCAGTTATATAGAACTAACACAAGCAGGAATAGCAGTTTACCTGCCTGTTCTTTGTGCAACATAAGCTTTTCTGCAGGGAGGCAAAAGGGGCTGGAAATGCAAGTGTTTCAAATGTAAATCTGGGCATATTCCCTGGTAATCACCACTAAGGTCAGTTATTTTTGCCAGGAGAGATGTGGAGTCAGTGTTTGCTTTGTGTCTGAAGCAGCTTGTCACAGTTACTAAGAAACGCCTCTTCTTATTCAAAGCCAAAATGTTCTCACTTTGCCACTGGAAGTTTCAGCCCAGCCCAGAAATGCAGTTAAATCCAAGTGTAAGCAGTGTCCAACCCCCATCTAGGAAATCTATGTGCAAGCTTTAGGATTGCACAAGGAAAGGGAGAGGGTATTTGCATCTCAGATGGAAGAGACCCTCAGGTGGCTCTTTTATTGCTGCTGTCATCCCAATAAAGAGAACTGAGTAGGTTTAATGCTGACAGTATGTCTGAATATCCCACTGTACCTACGCATTAAAATGTTCTCCCTTTAGAGCAATCTGGCCCTTTACCAACCTCCCAGTGGCCATGAAAACAAACTGAAATGCAAATTATGCTAAAAAAAAAAATCAAAGGGCGAGAGTAAAACTCCTGTCTGCAGAATTCTTGATTTGTGCTTGTGGCCATCTGGTGTTGCTGTCCCTGGAGACAGTGACCTTCCTCTCCTCCCTCTGTCGGTGTTTCATTCCCTTACCTCTTTGGTTGCCACACTAGCATTTAAATGCTGCCTTCTGGCATTTAACTCCTTTTTTTTTTCCCCTTTATTTCTCTCTGTTTGGAAGTGTGTTGGAACAGAAATTTCCATCACAGCAGCTCTGCTAATAGAAACATAACACAGTCTCACTCATCACTCAGGGTGGGCAAGCACCTCCAGCTCCAAGGAGCCGTGGAGAAGCAGCATTTGGCCCCTTAGGAAGCATGCAGTGAACAGTCCCTGTGACAAGAAAATACAGACAAAAGCTATGGTCAGCCCTAACCAGGAAGATGCAGAGCCAATGACCTAGAACCTGCCATAATTATAATTTTAATGTAATTAAATGGTGTGATAATGCAAAGTTGGAGTTCAGAGAGTTTAGCCAGTCCACTAGGCTGGTGAAGTTACTTATGGGGTTTTGTATCAGTTCAATGTGTCTGAGCAGGATCAGGAATTAAAAGAAGATTTTTACAGAAATATTTTCAGAAGGATTCTGCAAAAACTGGTGGTTCTTCTGGGGGGCCAAAAGACTGAGTGTTTTTCTGGTGGACTCCTCTCAGAAAGTACAGACCTACTAGTTCAGCTATGGAAGGCATGGATATGATGTACCATGGAAAGAGACAAAACCAGAAAGGTAAGAAGGTCCTCTGTCTCCCATCCTTCCCTGAACACACTCTAAGGAAAAAATTCCAAACAATGAAAAATAAAGAGGAACTGGTTCCTACCCCTGGAGTTCAGTTCTACATTTCATCCAAGTGCTAATTCAAATGGCTTTGGCAGTGGTGTGCAATCCTCATTTGAGGAGACTCCCTATACAAAGCTGCTGCACAGAATCTGGCACCAGCCACAAAATCTGCAAAAGCAAGGTCCAGCACAGAGCTGATCTGGAACAGGAATTACCTCTGAGCACAGGAGAGAGGAGCTGCCTTACCAGTCACGGCGTACCGGCGGTTCTGCCTTTGTGGATAACAATGGCCTCATACTGCAGGGCACTGTGCATTTCTCATTCCTGATGAGTGACATTGCAGACACCAATTTAAATGGTATAATGTGTTTATCAATATGTGGTACCACATTTACATCCCTGGAATAACAAACTGACATTTATATTATATTTTATAGGAGGGTATCTATATAATGAAGTCATACAAATAGGTAAAAATTAAACTATTCACAAAAGAAATGGAAGAACTGCTGCTATTGTCAATAATATAGAACATGAGAATATGCATCTCATCTGTCAATATCTAAAGGTCAGAGGATTTCCACCCTGGAAGTGCTTCCAAGATGGACCCTCTGAGGATTTATAGAAGCATGCAGGAGCAAAATTCACTATAAACATATTTCAGGTGAAAGGGCAAAGGAAGGAACTAAAAAAATTATTCAAGTTGAGCCCTGTCTAGTACCAGTTCTAGATCTCAGATAGATCTGGTGAAGCCCCATTTCTGCTGCAATCCTCTTTCTGTGCAGCCTGACGTGGTGTTTTGTGGCTGGCTGGAAACTGTTCCTTCTGGGCTTTGATTAAAGCACTGTACAATGTGCAAGGCAGCAGAGACTCATCCCGAGATTTCTGAGTTATTCCTGTTCTGCTGGAAGCTGACATTCCACTGACAACCATCTCATACCTGCTTTATACGCACAGGTTTTCAGTTTCTCATCTTAGGGACACAGAGCAGAGCAATGCTTTTTTTTTTTTGCTGGTTTATGTTCTTTGTTGATTTGTGAAAACTTCTCTGAGGATAGCTGATATCTTTTGGTTTGTATTGCAGGCACAGTTTTTCTCCCGGTATCAATTCCTTCAAAGCAAGCAAGATTGACTTTTTTTTCATCACTTGTTAACTTAATGTAGGTTGCCTTCCTGCTACTCAATTAAATTGCATTTCTGCAGTGTTGGACAGAAAGGAATAAAAAGGAAAGAAAGCAGAAAGAACCCCCCCAAACTGCTACTATTTCCCATTCTCGGTGCTTTATGTTGCAAAGAAAACAATTCCCGTAACGAAACCCCCATCATGAGAACACCTCAAATCTGAGGTTCATCTGAGCTCCACTGAATGAGACTTAGGAACAGAGAGTTTAATTTTAATGCAATTAATATTTTAGGATTGAGACATAGGCTGAAATGATGCGAATCAAGTGTTCTGAAGTTCTCTGGTGCATAAGCCTTGGTTTTTCATGTGACATGAAAATTTGCCATTCATTTTTACTTCTTTATTTTGCCCCTTAGCCAGTAAGGTACTACAACCTTCAAATTCCAGAATTGCAGCTTTTTACCTTAAGGTCAACAAGATTATGCTGCAGCCTCTGACTGTTTAGTAGAGGTTACTACATGAAATGAATGACAGAAGTGCACAGGCAGAGTGAGATAAAGGCAAATCAAAGCATTTCATCTACAACTTTTCACCTTTTACAAACTGTCTTGGAAAAATGCAAATCACCCTGCACTGTAGTTCACCTGTTTCTCAGTTTCTGCCCCATTAAACAGCATTGTGTCCCTTGAAGTCTCTTTCAGTTTCTTACACTTTTCACTCTTTTTTTCTTCCCCCTTTGCCTGTTAGAACACCACTCTTCTTGCTCCATCATTCTCCCTGACAGACTCCTGCCTGCAGCTTTGGCAGAACACTGCTTTTTGTTGTAGTTACTCTGATCTGTTTTGGTGCCCAGAGTGTCAGCTTGTTTCTGAAAAGACAGATCTGCTTGAAAGTAAAGATGTCTGCTCGCTGAATTCCTCCTGTGAATGACTCAAACTCTGTTTGTGGAGGGACTGGGAGCCAGATCTTTCCTCTCCTTTTTTCCTTCATTATGCATGAAGGAGCGTGGGTGCCTGACTCCCAGAGATGTGGAGAGAGGGACAGGTTTATATCAGAGCAAAGAGAAGGAAGGTGGTAGGAAGAGACTATTCCTATCTGACCACAGTTGGAGCCTGTAGTGCACTCTTGCTATCAAAACATTTCTCTCTCTGATAAGTCTGAAAATATACAACACAGAAAAGTGGCTGTGATTTACCTCTAAATGTGGCAAAACATTTTAAATAAAGGGCAAAATCCTGTCTGCTCTTTTTATTGCATTAGAAAAAAGAAGCATGAACAGATAAAATGCTCAGGCACCAGATGAGAGCAGACAGAACCAATAAAATCAGAAATAAAGAAGGTGTTTTACTGTGCTCTGGTGAATGGGTGAATTATGTCTCTGAAATCTCTCTCCCCACCTCCCTGTGTACAGGTTGGATGCTAAGTAGCCCTTTCTGTAATTGCTGCCTCGCACTTGCTGAGTAGTTTGAGACAGAGGAACACAATAATAACCTCTGTACAACTCCTCAATGACCATATCAAGTCCAAGACTGAAGTATCTAATAGTGCTTTAATGACTGTGTAAAGAACTACAGCACATTAAGGCTGATCCCGGGACATGCAGCACGCCATCCATAAAATCAGCCACGTGCCAGCCTCTTCCAAGTGTAGATAAATGAGTGACAGAGGAAAAGGTCACAAAGATTATGCAGAGTAAGAGATTTTCTGGGCATAAGATCATCAGATCACTTAGACTGAGCACCTGCATAACACATGGTAAATAACCCCACTGTGTGCCCTGGAGTCCATCCAGGTACCTTGTGTTAGATGGATGCAACACAGCACCGAGTCCTGCTCTAGAGTCACCCAGAAATGGGAAATCAGACACTTCCTTTGGAATGGTGTTTAGGTGATAAAATGTGCACTATTACCTCATTCTGAACTAATTCAGAAAGTTTTGAAGATCCCTTTGTCTGTCTTTAGACAGTAAAATACTGCAGGGAACATGCAGGAATGACTGACGTGTTTAGACCTTCTTGTGAAAGAAGAGCCACGGGAAACAGGAACGCTCATTGTTAAAAGGAGCACTGGGACTCACTTCAGAATTGATTTGTCCTTTGTGAGATCCGTCTTCAGGTGGTGACACATCACATCCTTGGGAATTCATCCTGCCAAAAGAGAGGGAAAAAGAAAAGGGATTCTTCTGAATGGCTACTCTAAGTTTTAAGAAAAGTATGATCATATAAAAGGAGTAATAGCAAGAGAGTAGGGAATGTTCTGGGGGGAAAAACTAAGAGATTGTGCATTCCAGACCAGACACTCTCAGAAAGGACCTGGCCACTAAGTTCAGCTACAACTGCAGCAATTCAATCAGCTGGATAAATCTACTGTGCAGAAAAAAAAAATCTTTAGCAGACTTGTGACAGAGTTTTGTCTTTTGCTAAGAAAAAATCCGAAAACCTTGCAATATAAACTGCACATATATTATACACGTATTTTGTAAACACACTTCAGATCAACATGGAACAGCAACAATTTGGGAACCTGAAAAATCAAATGAGAGCTGTTTGTACAGCCAGCCTGCTACACTGTGAGACTGCATAGCCTGAGGATGCCCCAGCTGCAAATGCCCTGATGCTGCTGAATTTCAGTTTGAACTCCAACTCAACCCAACAGTCAGAAGGTGCCTTTCTGATTCTTCCTCAGAGGAATGCACCCATTCATCACTTCTAGGCTGTGACAACGGATTTTCATATTAAGGAAGCACTTGCTTCCTAATAGAGATTATATTAAAAATATTAATTTGGGGTACTTTTAAAATACTTATATTATCACACAATAATTTATTATCCTATGCATTCATTACTGATATCAAAAGACATAGAAGAGATTTATGAAGAATTAGAATGGTCCAGCATAATCCAGTGACTGAGTTTCCAAGTCCCACTTGAAGGTTATAGCTGTTGATATTTAATCTACTTGATCTGATCTAGCATGGAATTTTGGCTTCTCTGCACCAGAAAACCCATTTGTAGGTGTATGTTTTACCCTGTTCTGCAACAGCACCTCAGGTGAGATGAGGGGTTATTATAATATTCATTAGGTTTGCTGCTGCATGTGAGAGCACAACCTGGATCACCAAGGCTCTGGGGAGCACACGGATAACTGGATTTGCTTGGGCAGTTCTTCTGGAAGAGCACTGTGCAAAAGGTGGGCTTGCCAGAACTCTGGAATGTACTCCCTAAGTTAGCAAAAAGAAAGGAGGGCTTTACAGACAAACGTGCCCAAGAGGGCTCCTCACAGCTGGGAACTAACATGAAGTAGCTTCATTGAAGCTTCATAAATATGTTTATCCCCAACACAGGGCTGAGCGTTTATTCATCATCTGGGCTCCTGCCACGAATCATTCCCATTCCAAGAGCCAAGTCAACAGATGGTGCATCAGTAACCCTTCAGTGACCTGCTGGCTGGGCAAGGAGGCACCAGCCCTGACAGGAGCTCACCCAGCTGACACTGGCCAGGGCTCGAGCGAGCCCCAGACACTGCCCTAACAGAGAACTTCCCCAAGAACAGCTTGGCAGCTATGACAGGAACCACCTCTTAACTCAGGCACTGCATAGCAGTGCTGGGAAAAAGCGCTAATTAACGCAATTAATTATTTATCACCCAGCAAAGATTTTATACAGACAGGCACTAAGGAAACTAGTATTTCATTGCTTTTGTATTTTCTCACTAAGAGTGAAGCAAATCTCTATCTGGTTTAGCAGCCAGATGTAAAAGAGAAGCTCCACAGTGCTGGGGTTTGTACATGTGTTTACTCACAGACTGGAGGCAGTGCATCAGCAGTAAGTTCAGTTCAGGGCTCTGTTCACTGATTCCCTACAAATATCCCAGCTTCTAGAAGTGTCACTGTAGCAGTCAGATTGTCTGAGTCAATCAGTAAATCCAAGCTGAGAAATAAATATCCATACTCACCACTGTACAAAGGGCTTGGGGCCTTTTCTGAGTGTCTGAGGAACTTAGAAACTCTTGCTAAATCTCCAGTTCTTGGTAGGTATCACAGAAATGAGGAAACACTTTTCACAAGTTATTGACAGATGCAAGGCTTTCCTTTGACAGGTCTCTGAAATAAAGCAGAAGTCGGGTTTGGTGGAAAGCAGTTACTGTGATTTATAAAGCAATATTTAATATTAAAGCAGAACATGAAACTCCTTCTGTTTGTTGAGCTGTCAGAGACAAAAAACTCTGACTGAGCTCTATTGAAACAGAAGATTTTGACCATTTTGTAACACCTTTGATGCTTATAAAGGACAACAGATTTTGAAATGACAACTCAGATGCTCGAAATCTAATATTCAGAAACATTTTTATATAAAAACATGTAAAAATCAAATATCCCTTAGTAATCACTGAAAAGATTTGGCATTTTTCATCAATTCTCCAATTTTTTTAAAAAAATCTCAGCTCAACCTAAACAGTCTTGAGTACTATCAAAAAGGAATTTCTTTTGGTGTCTGTAAATAGCACCTTAGTGCTCAATAGAGCTTCAGACAATTTTCAGCAGTCTTGGAACATGGTAATCTTTTTTTCCTCAAATATTGAAATAAATACATACTGAAGTATTTAGCTGTAAATATATATATGCTGCTGTGCTACACTTAACAGGCACTTAGCAGCCAGAGACAGCACATTTTGTGACTTCACACCTCCACTTTAAGCAGGAAATCTCATTTGACCTCACTCCTGTCTAATACAGTTATATCCTAATGGTGTGAAAATGCAAAGCAAAACTTGGACAGGTAGGAAAAGAAGACAAATGAAAACATGCAATGAAATAACTCCTATTAGATAAGGGCAGCAGTTCAGCTACTTGATAATTATCTTGCCATGGGAGACATAATGAGTGAGGCATTTATTTGGGCTGTGTCTTACTTTGAACTCCGTGAATAATTCAGAAGAAAATTTCCCAAAGTGGGAAGGTAATTCCAGTGACCTGGGCCTGGTGAGAGTATGGTTTAACATCAACATCCAATTCCGTGCCACAAACCAGCCTGAAACATCACACCAATCCCCAAACCAAAAATCTGCACCGGCAGGAAAAGGTGTTCTGTGCTATAAAAAAATTCCCTTGTCAAATTGCTCCTGCTGAAAGGATGCCAGGAAAATTCAATACAGTGTAAATAGAACACGAACTGGAAGTCCCTCACTGCGGGTTTGATTTACCTGGATGGGTTCCAGGGAAAAATGATAGTACACAGCATGGTGTATGGATACATCAGCCTACTGCACTTAACACATTTTGCATGGAGTAATTAAAACCCAACCCCTTGTAAATTATGTAGCAGGAGTTTTGTACTGAAGGAATTAAAGCGCAATTCTACATACTTTTATAATCCTTGCTTTCCCAGTAGCTACAATCTAATAACAGTAAGTCAAATAAAAATAAGGAAAATCTGAGTCCTTGTTTTGTTTCAAAGGTGGGCCTTCTGTGTACAAAGTTTTTAGGAACTGGACTGCTACTACTTGGTATAAACTGATGTGACCACGGCAAACAAAAAACATGCTACCAAAAATAACTTTTCATGTCTGTTGTTAGCACCTAACAATGTGGGATGCTAAACTTTGGCGGCTTGTTGTGATCAGACATAGAAAGTGTCCCCTCCCCTCCTCCCCTCTCTTCTACATCAGTGGAACTGTATTGACTTTGTTATTTCTGAGTTGCACAGGGAGGAGTGAGAGAAGAACCATTCCCCAGGAGTAAAATTCCAATTTAAGTGTAGGCTTGTGTACAGCCACTTATCCTTATGAATTATGTGAAAGTCATGGATGCTCCGGGTGTAAATCCAGGTGGAACCGTGCCACTAATCTATGAATGTGCTGCACTCCTGAGAGGAGAAAAAACAAACCAAAAGACCTGACAGTCTTATAAAAGCATTCCCATCGTGGCATAATCTTTTAGAAAAAAAATAAATCATAGCCCATC
The DNA here is from genome assembly GCA_013399225.1 of Rhipidura dahli. Classification (NCBI taxonomy): domain Eukaryota; kingdom Metazoa; phylum Chordata; class Aves; order Passeriformes; family Rhipiduridae; genus Rhipidura; species Rhipidura dahli. Next base: position 11,978 of record VXAC01003198.1, read on the forward strand.
TTTTTGCAAATTGACCTGTAAGTCCCTGGCAGCAAATCAATAGGATACAAATGAAAAATAATAACGCAATAACAATGCTGTGTATTATCCCAGGGCCCAGATGAAAGCCTAGGAACGATCAATATGATAAAGATTCAGCACTGCTACTCTCTTACAAAGCTATGGCAAAATAACAGACTGATTTCAGAAGGTGGCTGTAAAACACACCAAACCCGTCTGCCTCAAGATGGAAAGAAAAACCCAAATATAAAACACTTCCTTGTTTGTTTGTCTGTTTCTTCTCCCCCAGACTTCTATTAATTTGAACTGGAATTCAAGGGAGCAATTTTTTTGTTGTTATTTGGAGAAAAAGCAAGGAAGGGAAAGAATCATCCATTTATCCTTAGCCCAAGAAGCTCAAAGACAAAAACTCACTTGCATACCACAGGAATACAAGAAGTGGTGGTTTCCCCCAATTACCTATGAGCACTATGTTTAGTATTTGATTTTAATATTATTTTAATTGACACTGGGCACAGCACACAAGAGAAAGGCATGCTTAGGAGGATGGCTCACGTGTGGCACCTCACTGAAGGCTCAGAGGGAATCATTTTTAGTGCCAGCTCCGGGGCTGGCTTACGCCCAAACCAAGAGTCAATCCTAAGGCCAAGAACTACAAGGTAACTGATAAAGCAATTAATAACTAATGGTATTTATTTCTCCCTGCAGGTTTGCAAGGTGCTCTTTGGACAAGCAGCAAAAACAGAGACTTCCCAAAGTCAGACACTTCAAGGAGAGGGGATGAAGGCAGAAGTGGCAAACGCATGTGAGCAGTGCAGAACAGCCCCACCCGTGCAGCTTGTGCTCCTGCCTCTACAAGGTGAGCAGCTGCCTCATGCATTAGTCTCAGTACCTACCCACAGCCACCTTATTGGGCCAGGTTTTTATAAATGAGAGCATGAAAAGATTGTGGCAACTTGTGCATTCCCAGGACTATGTAAAATAACTTGCACAATCAATGCAACATGGCATATGGCAGTTACCCTTCGATCTCACTTAGATTTTCATTTTGGATTACCAAGCACGGGGTGAAAATAAAATGCCTTTCCTGAAAGGCAGCCAAAAGCCATGGTCTTTGAATTCCAGTTTATGTTCAGAGCTTTATCACAATTTCATATGAATAACATATCATAATTTCATACGAATCAGTTCTTAGCATAGAAATTTCCACCATTGCTTCAAGGTGCATTTAAAGTTATTTATCTCCATAAGGGTGCATTGCTCTAAGAATTTTAAGACTTATTTCAGTATTAATCCACAGTTTGTGGTTACAAGGACAGAACAGAGATCCTCACATAGCTCCAGCCCCAAGACAGGCCACCACCTGTGGGCTGACAAGTGACAGTCCCCTCTTGATCTCTTTAAAACCATGAGCACTGAAGTTACTGTGGCCTTCCACATAAAGGGTGGAAGTCTCACTAGATGTGACAACTCCCAGTTCCTATGGCAGATCAGCCAAGGGAGATGTTGGAAAGTATTGCTGGAAGGCTCTCTCTGTCAGGGTATGGTGAGATTTCCCCATCTTAATTCTGGGGGTTTTTTAGCAAATTCTGTTTGCATGGAGTTTTTTACCCTTTATAGTGTCGGCCTCTGTCTTTTAAACAGCATTTGCTGCAAATCAGAACCACCTCAAAACTGAAAAATCTCACTTTGGGGATGATCTAAAAAAATAATCAAAACTCTTTATAGAAATAAGATCAAGTTTTTCAGACAGCTGCAGTTCCCACCTGTTTGCAGCATTTAGGGAAAGAAACACACAGGCGTTTTTCCCAGATGTGCCAAACTGATTTCTGCATTATTCAGTCCTTCTGTTCTCCCTTAGCACGCTGTCATTGTCAAACCTGCAGGGATAAATCTAAGGAGATGCTCCTTCTGAGCCTACAGAACAGTCACTTTTCCATGCAGGCCAGAAAGCCAAGCCCATGGCTCTCTCAGGAATAGACTGGGACGCCCCAGAGGAGCAGCAGCTTGTGGGCAGCAGTGCATCAATAAAAGTGCCAGCATGAGCCTCTGCTGAGGCCTGTACCAGCCCCTGCTGTTCCTCAGTGCCCTTCTCCCACGGGGAAAGCTTCCCCCAGCCCCTCTGGAAGGAGGCTTTGTTTCGAGAAGGAGCATCCGAATCTGCTGTCGTGTGTTTTGGGCAGAGAGCCATGGCTGCAGCTCTGCCTGAGGAAGGGAAGGGATCAATGCCTGAGCCAAACAGAAGTGCCGGGCACGTGCACCAGCCAGGCCTGCAAATGTGGGAAGGGAACAGGAATTGGTGCCCCTTTCCCTTGCTCCTGGTCAGCCCCTCCTGGCAGAGACACACATGCAGCATTGCTGGTTCTTGCCTGTGAACTTGAAATAGGGAAAGAAGAAAGACAGGTTGCAGGCTAGATAAGGAAAAATCTTCCAGTGGAAGGGACTCGGTTTCAATTTTAAAAAGCCAGGAGAAGATATCCTACAAATACTCTTTTCTACAGTCAGGGCTGGTTATTACCTTGAATACTAAATCAGAGCTATATATATTTTCAAAGACCAAGAAACCAACTCTTTTCCTCTGCTGTAAAGCCAAACAGTATTCTGCTTTCTGTTTCCAAGTAGGCTGCTAAATCACACAAAGTATTATTTTTTTAACTGTTTTTTAGCTGCTGTTCCTTTTTTTGTATGACTCATGGGTCCAAAGAGCAGCCTAAGCTCAATGAAACAGGCAGTCAAACACTACACAGCCCTCACTGAGAAGAAACACAATTAATTTTGAAATCTCCTACAGGATTTGTAATTATCAGAACCTAACTTGTACAGCTGAGGTATCCCAGACCTCAGGTATCCCATTTCAGGAGACATAATGCTTTAAGTCAAATGGAACAGTTTCTTAATCTTGATTTTTTGTGCTCAGGTGTTTATATTAAAAGCCTGCTTAGTCATAATGTGAAGCAAAACAGGGATAATTCAACCCAAACATCTAAACCCAAGGAAACCCAGAGGAGAGAGAAAAACCAAAACATGTCAAAGGCAACTGGGAGTGAAATATTTGAAATCAGTCCTTAGCCTTCCTGATTTCTGGAGAGGACACAAGAACACAAGGGTAAAGATATCCCATAGGTAAACAAAAAAAAAGGCTGTCTGCTCTAATTAAGCAGTATGGAAGGAAACATTTCCTTGCTTCACAGTGTGCCTTCCCTTCCACTGATAAAGTCTGGAGGTCCAGAAAGACCACATGGTGACCTAGTGGTTCAGCTTTAAAAGAAGAAACTGCCCTACTGTCCTAAAAATAAATCCAGCTTTTTCATACATATATCCATTCAATCTTTTGTGTAGGAAAAGTGGGTATATTTTAATTCAGACCTCTACACTTAGACATGAACATTTATACCTTGAACGCAGAACTGACAATTAATCTTTGAAATATTTTCCCAAGGTAGGAAGGGAGCATTCTGCACAGCAGGAGTCACTCACTGAGTGTTGCCTGAATTAGGTGTCTCACTGCAGAAGAGGTGATGGATCTCCTGTGGAGAGCTGAGAACCCAAGGTGAGTCACAAAGCAGTCAAGTCCATGTGGAACATCGTTCATCAGCCTCACCTTCTGAGAGAACTAAAAAAAAAAGATCCATGTTTATACTAGGGAAATGGAAAAGGGAAGGGCAAGGGATGATATTTTCTGAAAACATTGTATATTTTGTCCTCAAACACAGGTGAAACAAAAGTGCTGTGTAAAAATCACAGTCTGAAACGAAGCCCCAGAGAAAGAGCTAAAGGCTGTGCCTCCCTTCGTTTAATTTATTTCCAGAGTTATTCAGAATGCAGACACTTAATCCCTAATGTAAACCTGCAGGCAACATTATTTATCTTTAGGAAGACCTGAAGGCTAATGTAATTCAAACTGTGATTTTTGTCTTTTCATCGTGTGGGGTGGGAATAAAGATGGATTAAATTGCTTTCTGGAGATATCAATACAGAGTTTAAGGAGGTGGTGGGGCTGTGACTCCTCGGAATGACTCAAGTACACATTTGCTGTCTCTAATGAAAGGAAGCTTAGAGTTTCCAATGGAAAATGACAGAAATATGATCACGTAGTATTGGGTCTGTGGTATTCTGACTTGTTTATTTGATGCACCTAAAGGAGGTATTTCATTACAGCAGGATATGAAACAACAGCTGAAAGAACCAGGTGTGCAATCGGAGAGGACTTTTCTGCCTAAGGGAAATTTTATGCCACAAATAAATGTTCATGGTCATAATGAAAATGACTCTGCATTCCTTCATAGTTATCACATTAGATAGTTTTCATCCTTCTTAATAAAAAATTATTAATAAGAATGAACCTGGCCTCTAAAGCATTTGATCACAGCTTTCAGGAAATGGATCAAGGAGTGGTTTTCATTATATTTTCAAACCAAGAAAAATACATTTTAATGAGGGTGTTTTAAAGTTTTACCCCCTGTCTTCCTTCTGTCTGGTGACATTCCGTCTCATGACATTTCTGTGCTGAGGTCACAGATACCTTAGCAATATTAAAATATATTTTGCATATAGGCCTGAAACACATGTGATCATCTTCCCTTAGAACAAGTTTCAATTTTGAAGTTGTTGGAATGCATGATCCAAGTACCTGGAACAGCTTTTTCAATAAGCTTTCCACAGGAAAATGAAATTAAAAACACCCATCGGGAACAATTCCAGCTTCAACCAATTTGCTTCTAATCACAAAGCCTGACATTGTGTGAGTGGTGCTGGCACCTTGTGCTCCCCAGGGTAAGCCCTCTCCAGAGCAATGAATTGTCTCCCAAGGCTTCATCGCACGTCGCAGAGGATCACAGCTCCGGCCCCAGCCATATGGGACAGGATCGCACCCTGACTGTGAGCACAGGGGTCTGTGCAACCCACACCACCTGCAGCCTGAGGCACCTGCTCCTCTGGCCACTTCTAAGGCTAAAAGTTCCTTTTCATATTCCTAAAATGCAGCCTTTCATAAAGGTAAGGAGAGGACAGGGTCGGGTTTAGGTTCACACCCTTCACTTGCAGTGCCTGCTGTGCCCAGCTCCTGATATAAACCGTCTTTCCCTCTGCTCATTATAAAGTTTCCTGCCAGCATCATTTTCTGTGCCATTCACTTCTTCTCTTTTCCCTTTGCCAGCTCCAGCTTCTCTACTGTGCTAGGTAGAAGTTATTTATTTTCATTTTAAAGGTGACGTATAATTCACTCTCTACTTGTTACCTCCCACCTACTATCCAGGGAAGGACCCCTGCACCCCTACAGCACCCTGGGACACGCAGCCAACCATTTATTTCCTGTCCTTTGGTTCTCCTCTGTGCCTTTGGCACAGGGGAATGGACAGATGGCCCTGGGAGCCAGTGCTGAGGCAGTAAACCCCTTGGAGGGAACACAGTCTCTTGTCTGAGAAGTGATTTGCACAAAGCACCACAGCCCTTCCAAGCTAAATAATAGAAGGGAATAAATAATAGGGAAATAAATGAGAAGAATGGACATGCAATATGTAAATATTTCCTGGTTTCTGCAGAAAATGTTACCCCAGTGACACTGTGCACTGATGAATGAGAGAAGCAGGGCAAAGCAGGATGTTTTCTCCCAGCCTTTGGCAGCCGTCAGTTCTCCAGAGCTCAGAATGACACACTTGGTGCAGCGTGTGAGGCTGGGGCTTTCTGAAGCACCAACACAAAAGATGAGTCCTCAAACACCAGGCACAGGTGACAAGATAAGAGCACATCATGTCTAAGATATAAATGGATCCATCTGTCAGCAGTTACTTTATAAGTGAATTGCTCCCAATTATGCTAGGAACAGCTTTTAATGAAACATGATTTTAAAGTACTACAGAGAGGAAGAAAATGTGCAAAGTAAATTCCTGATATAATGAAAATTGAAAAGCCTGATAGATTCTGCTATTATAATTGGCAAAGAGAATGGAGGGTTTTGATAGAGGTAACAGTAGAACAGCTTTTGGGGTATTATTTGGCTGGGATAGCAATCTTCTCATCATATGTCCAGCCTGTCTTCAGAGGTCATTTTCAAGGTACATGTTCAGATGAGAAATAGCTGTGTTATATGACAATTTTCTGATGGCTGCAAAGAAATGTTCATTACGTTGCCTTCTTGCCACAGAAGGAATCAGCCATGTATCAAATGGTGGGAAGGGTGTCAATGAAAAACTGCAGTTCAGATATTCTGAATTTAAATCCTTCACACAGTCCACACTCAGCCCTTTTCTCTTATGACAGGAAGCCACTGAACCCATATGAAGTGGCAGGCAAACATTTCTTCCCTGCCAGTTTCTTCTGGGTTTTGGTGTGAGAGAGACATGGATTGCATAGGTGGCCCTACCTGGTGAACACAGATCTGAGGGAGTGGGACACATTGCTGTAGGCAATCTCTTACAGCTCTTCCCACAGCTGAACACACCACGTCTGCTTGGCAGTCACCGCTGCTGCAGCCTCAGAGAGGGGGTTTAACAATGCTGAATGGAAAGTTATTAGAAATACCATTGCTTTCACAACTACACAAATATTAAATTACTACATCTCTTTGAGATGGGCTGAATTACGAGTAGTATCTCATGGACTGATTTATGTTGGAAATGCACATTTACAAATTATATTCACCAATAAACTCAGCTTAAGTATGACACAGAAGTTATTGCTGTTACCTGGGAAATGTTTTCTGCTTTGGCTTTTGTTCTTGGGAATGCTGTACACCAAACTATTTATTTCCCCCATGAAATAGCTTCCCTGAAACATCTGCTGCCAGAAAGTTTGTCTGGAACTTGCAATGATGGATGAATTTTTGACAGATAATTGTAATTCAGATCAGATGCAGACAGATTTAGTAGCGAGAAGCTCCCAGTTTATTAAAATCACCATTGATTTATTTAAGCACCCCCCTCTCTTTTCACCACCATTCAGAAATGAATCACTTGGGTATGGTGTTCAGGGCTCATCCAGCTGCTCATAATATGAAATACATCAGTTCAGCCCAACTTTATCTATCTCTCAGCACTTCTGAAGGACCCATCAACAGAGTATCCAGTCACCACCAAACCTGACATCTTACAATTAGTGTAAACCAAAGAAATTCTACGATTTGGATTAGTTATGTGGTTTAAACTCTTCAGGCTCACTAAAGCAAATTGTCAGCACTATTTATCACATCTATGAAAATTATGTTTCTATTATATAGAAATATAATCCCAGTACAGCTGGTTTAGATTGTGCCAGCTTTAGACAAAGGAAAGTTGCATTAATCTCCTTAGGCTCTAGACAAAAAAAAGCACTGATCACACCCAGACATCTGATTTTAAGTCCATGTTGCTTTGAATGATGTTATTGGCACATGGTATCTCCACCAGTCCTCAGTGAAGTAAGCAAAGATTCACTGTAGATATTGTACTCAGCTCTGGCTGTTGCCAGACAGATTTCCATCAAACCTTTTGGAAAGTTTGACATTAACTTTCTTTGCAACTCACATCTGTTCCGATAAAGGATTAGTTATGCATGGATAGCAGCCACACGACCTTCAGCTATTTTTCTTATACCTTTCCCAGACTAAACAGAGCTAGGGAAGCGTGGGACATGCTTGGAAAAGAGCCATAGAAAGCTGAGGTAAAATGAGCATGGCAAATGCAGACACTTAAAGCATTTCTACTTGATTTAACCCAGAATTGACATTACTATTATTTCAAAATGGCCACTGAAGTGACTCAAGGAGAAGAATGGCAGAAGGTAACAGATGATATCATGCCTTGAAAATAACCTGGAAATACCCAACTGCCAGCACCTGATCTGAGATCCCGGTATTCTCTCCTGCACTGGGCACAAGCAGACATCAAAGGACAAGGGAGAGCAGAGCAATGGGGCTCCTCTGAGTCCTATTCCACCTGCCAATTACTTCCAGCCCAGAGGGACTTTCTCAGCCAGATGCAATTTTGTGCATTTACTGTCAAAGGTAAGTACCATTAGGCTCATGTGGACAGAAGTGCCTACTCCAATTTGTTTGCCATTTAAAGTCTATTTGGGATGCTGCCCTTGCCCTGAGCCACTGAGTGTTTCTTTTACTATTCCATATGCCAGTAAGTGTACTTAAAGAAGGCATGTCTGCTTTGGAGCAGATAGCATAACCTCTTGCTGAAAAAAATCATACGACATGTTTGAACAGCGACTCTTCAACTGGTTTAGCTGTTTGCTGGAGGGAATGATGGCCACACAGCCACGTTCTTCGTGTACATGCAACAGTGAGTTACAGAAACGTTAATGCCTACAGGAGATCCATATCATTCCTCCCACCACAGAGGTGATGCCTTTCCATTCTGCCCCCCTCCTTCTTGCTGCCCCACAGCATACACTGAAGTGGCTGGGATTGCTCCACCCACCCATCCATTCCTTGGCTAACTGTAACTCTCACAGGTACTGTGTCCTAGTGCCCGGTTTGACTATTTGAGCCCTGGGCTTCTGACTTCCTGTAACTCACCCACCTGTCTGTGCTGTCACAGGAGGGGGAAATAGAGTTTTGTAAGATGTGATCCATCTCCAGCGAGCAGAAGAGGAGAGTAAGGAGTAATGTTTTTACCAATATTCATCCTCTCTAATTACACAGGCTGCTGCAAAGAAATTATTCTTCTGCCAGAATTTTTCCAGGTATGAACGCCCATCAATCTTTTAATGATTTTAGATAGAATATGTGGATTCTCTCTCTCTTGCTTATAAATAATGGTTTAAATCTTTAGTAAGCTAATATTTTAAGGGAAGAGTACCCAGTGTCTCTGACAAAGCTGATTATAGAACATCAGAATGAAGATACACCTCTATTAAAAAAAGTTTTATAGGGAGTGAAGATTTATAGTGGTGTTGTGCTGATTCATGAAGAGTAGATATGGAAATGTATTTCTGGCAGCCACTCAGTGATGAAATATGTAGCATATAATGCATTTGTCTGTAAGACAAATATGTGTGTTGGCTGATTAAAGAAGATATACGGACTTGTGAAAATAAAGAAGACAAAATTATTCTCAGGAACAAGCCAGCTAATTATAAAACCAACAGGAAACAAAATGTGTCTGTTTATACAATTTTTGCTAAACAGGAAACTTTAAATAATAATTTCTAATGTACTTCATATGCAATTTCAGTATCTAATGACTGGTATAAACTCTGAATATTTGAAATGCACCACTTTGCTGGTTCTAGCCCATGTGCAGATGCGGGGCTCCTTGCACAGCAGGCACAGAAACCTGAGGGGTTTTTGATGACCTTTTTTTTCAGTCATCATCAGAATCTGTCAATCTACGAAACAATTTTTTGACAAAAAGAAGCTCAGCTTCAAACATTCAACAAGTGATAAATGAAGCTTTTCAAAAGCAGAAGTGTCTACATGTGTTGATAAGACAGTAAATAACTGCTGATGGATAAATGTCATCTGCCTGAGAAGGCTAAATTTCAGCTTGTCCTTGCATGCAAATTATTTGCATTTCTACAGATGTGCTGATTTTATATGCCTTTTGGACAAGAATATAGAAATGCTAAAAAACAGCTTCTCCCTATTTATGTTTAAAAATAAATTACTCAGTTGCTCTGTAAGGTTCAGAGACTTCAAGCAATTGATGCTGTTTGAATAAAAAATATCAGGATATAAATCATTACGCTTAAAATCTAAAATTTCATCCTTTTGCAAAAATAAGACTAAACTGTGTCATGAGATGAGGACTTGGAAATCTATAGACTTCCCTGAGAATTAATGGCTCCAAACATATTCTCCTAAGTTTCAGCTCTGCTAAAAGGACAGATGATAGGTCTAAATAGGTCTTTTAATTCAAAAAGGAAGACAGGGTGATACCTCAGAACTGACAACTTTTCAGATTTTTTTCCTGGTTCTGTTCTGCTGGGTTTAATGGAATGCACAATGTTCAAGGGATGTTTTGCTTTTCGGGGTTTTTTTTGCATTTTCTCTTCTATCCCATAAGAAAAGGAAAGAGAAAAAGATAAATGCCAAGAGAGATGGAGCATTTGTTGCTTTGTGGCATACAAAAGAGAGGGGAAAAAAGAGGTGTAATAAGGAACACACTGGAAACTGTTGTTACAAATTTCTGTGAAGTAGAAGCAACTAATTTTAACAACTCCTATATAAAACCCTCTATGTTGTTTTCTTTGCTCATCCATACCTCTTTTATCTTGTTAGGATGGGACATAAAAGCATGTGGTGCTTAACCAAAACCAGGGAGTAGCAAAGCAGCTGAATTACACTGCATTCACTTCGCAGTGAAGAATTCTGCTGTATTTGCAGCCTTTTCAGGAAAATTCCCAGAGGCAGAGCTGATAGCAGAGCCTGTCCTTATGTGTTCAGGGGATCAGTGGATACTGACCACCAGGAGGTACACCATGGGATTGTTTGCTATTCTTCACCTCTTAGACTGTAGGGGACGCTGCTCCAGCCCTCAGGTCTCAGCCTGGAGCCAGCCTGGGAAGCTGGGTGAGGACCAGCTCTCTGGTGAGGCAGAGCAAGCTGGTCAGTCCCAGTTTCTCCCAAGAGCTGCACCAAATCCATGCTATGAATATCCATGGTCATGTGACCAGGCTTTATTCTTTCAGCTTGAGCAGGCATGAACTCAAGTTATGTATTGTTTTGACCTTTCTCATCTTCTGACATCACATTCTCCCCACTTTACTTGCTCACCAAGCTCTTGCCTGACCTCTCCCTCAGCCATGGGCCAGGGTCACCCTTTGGGCTGCACTGCCCTTTGCAGCTTCCCCTTAATTTGATCCTCTGTGTCCCATTTTGTAAAGTTCACATTCAACAATCCTGTTTTCTTTGGGAATCATGACAGAGAGTCCTCCTGCACAGTTGTTTACTCATGACTTCATTCAAGTCTGGAACTCTCCTCTCCCTGGCTCTTAGGCATCAATGATCCTTAGGATCAAATCCACTTCGGCATTGTTTAAGTGACAGCTGCTCCACTAAGGAGGACAGGACAGAACAGGGGAGGAGAGAGCAGGACCAAACCCCTTTATTGAATGATGATTTCTACATCTGATAAGAGAGGTCACAGGAGTAGAGCCCAACTACACAAACCCAAGAATTTCTCTCACACTGAGAATTTGCTGGTCAACTGGTAATTATTTTTCAGTCTCTTAGTAGTGGGGACTATGGGACCTTGTAACTGCACAAAACTGTGTTTGTTATACTAAGTGCTTTAGGTCCTTCATTCAATCAAGTTTTACTCTCTTAGTTGATCTGCTCCAAGAACACTGTCCCTGTTCAATATCCCTTGTTGACACCCTGTGGATATAAGACAATTCAGCAGCAGCAGTTCCCTGTGTCAAAGCTATGGTCCCCTTTCAATAAAAACATTAAAGCTGTGCCAAAGTCCTACAGCAATAAGAATAAGAGTTCTCTGGAATACGAGTTAAGTGGCATGCTTCATTTTTGCTACTGTGGGCCTTTGAATCCTACCATGCTACTGGAATCATCCACAAACATTGCCCAGGATGAACACCCTTGCTCAGTAATTGCATCCTCTCATCTTCTTAGCCTTCCAGTGTTTGGATTGACTTATCCAACCTAATTATTATCCTGCAGGATATCCTACAGGAATCCCAGCAGATAAAGCAATTGTTTTAACACCATAAAACATTAGGGCAGCACAAAAAGTCTCAGCCCAGGGCAGAGGTACAAAGCAAACTGTGCGTGCTACTCAGAGTGCTTTGGTTACTCTGCTCTGCTAAAGAATAAACATTTTCAGCAGCTTGAGGGAAGGAGATTTTGATGCCACAGCCAATATGGATCAAAGCTGAACTCATCATTTGTATGGTTCTTCTTGCACATATAATAAGAACATTTAAAATAATTAAATGTGATGCTGTGAGGCATTGAGAGAAGGTGGTAGGTTTATATGAAATTCCATATATTCCTTGTAATCAAGGTCTATTAAATAGCTGATTGAAAACAATACCTAAAATCCCCCAACCTTTGTCATTAAAACCAGAACTAAGCATAAGAAGGGATCTGGTGTACAGGTGAAAAATTGGTTCTAAACCTGTTCTACTTTTCTTCCAGAGCCAACAATGTACAGAATACAGCTTGGAAAATTAATAGGACTGATCCTATTTCAGGGTTCTCTCACTAAACTGTACATGAATATAATAAAAAGATCCTGCACCTTTGATAAAACACCACATGCTTTGTGATAATTTTTATGTACAAAGCCAGAATTATTTGGAGAACAGTAAAAATTACTTCAAAGCTCTAGGCTGAGAACAAATCCATCTGATGTCACTCTTTCAGAAGTTGTCTGTCCCTTGGCTATTGTTAATGCTGGTATTTTGAGCAGAATAGTTCTCAGTGCTCTGATGGCCACCCAAAAAGGACTAGAAAACAGAGGTTTAGTGAAATATTTGACCAGGCAGAACAAAAATAGTCAAAGGTATTAAATGCAGCACCCACCACCCCCGCAGTGAGAAATCTGATGATCAAGAGATAAACTGTAAAATCACAGGAAGATGCAAAGGAATTCACAGACTTAATCACAGGCAGCTAAAACCCATCAGCCTCAGAGACAGAATTAAACCCAATAATGTGTCTTTACCACCTTTACCACCAGTGGACTTTGCCATTAAGTCCTAAATGGGAAAGATTTAAGAATAGGTTAAATTGAACAGTCTGTAGGACAAGGAAGAAAACCTAACCAAGGATTGCAAATAACATTTTTATATCCATAATTCTATTTTAAATATCACTTTCCTTACAACTCTTACTTTACTGCATTTTTTTCCAAGTAGAAATAAATAATTAAACAAGTATTCTTACTGAGAAGATGTTTGATATCTGTTGAGAAATCTGGGCCATAATTTACAGAAAATAGGTTACCTAATAAAAACTCATTACAAAAGTAACAGGATTGGAAAGGGAGAGGACGGGTCATTTCTCACAAGGAAGAGATGCATTACTGATTCTAATGATGCTTAAAAAAAAATCAATACTTTTCTTATTTTTGCCTTTCCTAGGCTGATAGATTGATATCACTTCTCCCTTCCACCTGTGCTACGACTTCCCAGCAGCTGCTGAAGCACAGCCTGTTTCCCTTTGAATCGAGGCTCCCCCTTAGGAGATCGATACAGGGCTACACGTGCCTGCCTCCAGCCAGACCCCACAGGCTGCCTTCAGTGCACACCCAGAGCCATGAAGACAGCTCCACACTCTCATTTTTGCATTTTCTCCAGGTTTGGTCTCATTTTACACATGACAGGAACAAATACCTGCCCAGTTATCCGTAACCCACATCCTGCCAAGCATTCCTCACTACTGTAGCCGTAAGGCCTTTCAAAGCTTGAATTAGAAAGTATCAGCAGCTGTGGAAAAATGAAATGGCTCTACTACATATTATACTCACTTTCTCCAGCATTTTAATGCACCTGTAGGGATGGAGGTGTTTCAGCGTATTGGCTGTGTTTCACATGCTCTGGGAATGAGTAAAACAGGTGACCATGAAATGGTATTTGTAGCAGGAACAAACAGAACTGAAGAAGTTAATGCGGTTTTACGTAAAATCTAATAAAAAACCTCAAAACAGAACAAAGCCCAGGTAAATTTACTGCAATTGGAAAGGTTAGAAATATTAGACAAATTATATAAAAGGCTAATAGAATATATGATGTCATTTTAGGTGCCTCTCACAGTTTGTCCTTTAAAATACACCAGCATCATAGATTTGGAAGGTCAGGAGAAAAAAAAAATGCAACACGTGTACCATCTTCTGTTTGTTTTCCCATCCCACAGCTTTCTGTTTTCTCTGCAGTGACCTGATGAGAGACCATCAGCCTGGAAAGTGAACTCAAACTTCACAGTCAGCATTGCAATGGGACGGAATCACAGCTTGGGTTTTTCGTTTGCAGTTAAAACAAAGAGCGAAGCTTTACAGTCATTGAAAATAAGAAGGAAAAGAGCACAAGATCATGACTAGAAAATGAGCACTTCTTTCTCACTATAAACTTGTTCATCAGGCAAGTATTTCTCCTCTAGTAAAAATTAATACATGCTAAATCTGCAGTGAGTGCAGTTAAACATCATATATCACAAATAATGCACCACCCTTACTCAATAATGTCACTGAAACCAAACTTCAACATACTAAATTAAATAAAGCAGTCAGCAGCATATGGTAATGTTAAATCAAGACAAGTCATCATACAAAAAATGGGTTTTTTCCCACTCAGAGGAAAGATTAAGCCCATCTTTAGCAGCAGAATCACGAGAATAACTTAGCCAGCCACTTTAAATGCAGCCCAAATACATTTGAGAAGCACAGCAGAACAGGACAAGGCCTGTGGGTGAACACCTGCCTGCAGAGGGCCCGGGCCACCCTTTACACACAGGTGTGAGTGTGAGGTGCTGCACAGCATCACTGCTTGCACAAGCTGGTGGAGACACTGTGGGTTACAGCTATGGAAATGTTCCTGGCACAGCCCAAGTACTTCCCGTTCCAATTAATGTGACAAACTACTGAAGATCTGCAGCGAGTCCCTGACCTAAGCAGTGGGTTGGGATTGGAACAAAAGGTGACTTTCCTCCCTTATGCTCCTTTTCACTTAGAGAAGAGGTGCTGCAGCTACCAAAAAGATGAAGGAAAAAAGATCCTAATGGGCAAAATGCCCAGAGCTTGTGAATTACAGAGAATCACACTGACTTTTGAAGTAGTCAAGAGAATGATAGAAGGAGAAAGATCTTCATATTGAGGGGACTTAAAACACAAAAAATAACCTATTTATCACCATTAGTAACTATTTTTACAGCAGTTTGTGGGGGGCAGGAGAGGGGAGGGAAGCAAAAGGCTGCAGCAGAAGCTGCATGAAGAGTAAGAACTACCAGCTCCAGACCCAGTGAAAGACTGGAGGTGAAGCAAGTGTGACTTGCTTCTCTTTCTTACATCATTCCACCACTGCTCCAGATTTTACTTGTTTTATCTGAAGTCCTGTCACTGCATGATCCATCAACATAACCACACTTTGATAATACAAAGAGCAGCTCATGTACAAGTATGGTACAGCCCTTATTTCTTCAGATCTTGCTGCATTTATGTTGTGAAAAACAGTCACATATTGCTTCCATGTATTTTCTTTTATCCTGACAGCTCCTGATTAAAGATATTTCAAACTTCTCCAGGTTGGTCAACACAGTATTCTCCCTCATCATTTAACACAGATTCTGCTATGGAGTAACAGTGTAAATATGGCAGGTCATTTGTAAGAGACTCCAGACTATTATTCTTCACCTCTTTTTCCTAGATTTTTAAAGGAAGTGCTAGCTATAACATCAAAACATCTGGCAAATGACCAGATACTAAAAAATGCCAAATCCTGATCCAGTTATAATCAGTATAATCCCACAGAAATATTCCCAAAGCTTTTATAACAATGCTTGAGTTCAAGGTGGAAAGACTTAAACAAAATCCACTGTCTTCAGATGCTAAAACCTACACTATTTGATAAATGGGGATTTAGTTCCAATTAAACAGATGATTAAAGAAGAAAAAGCTCAAAGAATAATCAGCACTAATTATCCTAATGCTGCTAGTGTAATTAATCAGTTTTGCAACCTGCAAAATTGAGATAAGGAGCTACAAGATGCAGAGATGAAAACTCACTATGTAGAAACTATGGATCATCATTATCCAAAATAACACATTACCACTAATTGCTCCTGGGGGTGGCTTGTGTTTCGCCCTCTTTCTCCTGGCTGCTTTGCTCTCCCTGGCCCACGGAGCTGCGGCCACTTAAAATATCTGCAGAGACCTAAAAGGACAAAGAATATTAACCTAATACTGGCATTCACACGCCTATCTAGGCACTCAAAGAACTCAGATCACAGCCTGTTGTTGTTTATGAAGCTATTTTTCAAGAGCACATAAAGTTCTTTCACACCACGCGCTGGTAAAATAAACTATAAAAATAATTTCACAGTGACACGAAAACTATAAATCACAAAGACAGAAATTCATGGATGCACCTTTATCTAACGTGCTGCCCTTGAGTCCTTCTGGTAAGCATTAGGTATAAGAATAGAGCAAATGCTCTCTAATAATCTGGGATTTTACATATTAGCTGTAAAGTGATGGCATAATGGATCACTAAATACCGTCCATCTCAATTGTGTTCCAACATTAGTTTTAAGTTGTCCTGGCCCCCAGGTTTAAAAAGTACCCTTAGCACTACTTCAGAGTAGTTTTTCTGATTTAATTTCATATTTACGTCTTTACTCAGCTGCAAGAGATGTTTCCAATAAATAAGGAGAGCAGCTATGAATCTTCCATCACAGCTGTAAATTCTTGCAGCAGGCTACATTTTTAGTGATGCAAAGGCTGGCGCTTGTGGGCTCTTTCTTGATAAATACATCAATGTCCGTCTGAGGCCCCTGGTGGAAATATGGCTTCAATATTTTTCTTAAAAACATGGATCAATCATTGTTGCCCTTGCCTATTCTTTTCTGTCAAACACTTCAAATGTGCTGCTGGAGTATCTGTAAAAAGTTTGAGAAGCACTTTGGATACATGCCTTACGATCCTTTTGTATAGCATTTAACTTGGGTGCAGCTCTTGCTTTCTTTGAGCTACTCCCACTTGGAGATGAATGTGATTAATGGCAATCCAACAAGTTCAGCAGATGTCATCAAGCAGTGGAAGGGCCCTTTTTGCCTGCAGAACACCCTGAGAGCAGGATCTAACAGCTCCCTGTGCCCTCGGGCTCTAGGTTATATATTCTGTATCCATGGAACACAGCATGCAATGTCCTACCAGCAGACACAAAGCAGAGAGGGTTTACACATGTAAATCAACTTTATATTTTGGTAAAATGTAGAATTTTTAATTAAGTGAATGAACTAGAATTAAATAAATTACAAATCACCCCTAGTAAAATTTACTAAGTAAAATTTTCTCATTTACTGCACTGGCTAAAAACATTTGTTCTGTGTTTAGTCAATTTATTCTTTTATTTTTTTTTTGTGAGATAAGTAACTAAAAAACAAAGGCAATTCCAGACCAAGATTACTGGAAAGCCAGTAAGAATTAAACAATTGTCTAATGTGGTATTTGGACTGCTCAGGAGTAATGAAGGAGAGCCAACATCTCTGATGTCGAAGTCTCTCATCAGAGCTGTATCAGCCCTACTAGTTGGATTAGAACATAACTCCTTTGAAACTCCAAAAGTTTGTGACTTTCTGGAAGGAAATTGCAATGGATAGAAAGGCAGGAGGAGTGAGCTTCCCCTCCTGTGAAGTTTCCTACTTGAGCTTTTTTGCCAGTGGACTCACGTCCACCTGAAATGTAACATGTGGAAGTGGCTTTGATCCTTTTCTTTCTAATGATCTGCTCAGTCTGAACCTTGTCATGAAAATGTGACACTACCATCTTGTTAATGGTCACTTTCTCAAAGAGCTGTTCTTTGAGGGGAAGCATTGAACATCTTCCTTAATCTACTTTATGGGAAAGTCTCTATTTTATGGCCATATGCAGTAAAAAAAAAAACCAAAAAACCCAAGTATTTCAAGTTACAGCATTGCACAGCTGAAGCCAGCCCAGTATAACCCATCAGTGACTGCTTGGACATCTTCCAAGATCACAAAAACAGCTTGCAAAGTATTGTTACCAATGCTGCCTCTTCCTCAACCCCCTCCCGCCCCCGCTATTTTTATTGGAATTTCTTTGGACTCATTAAAAAACCAACCACAACACTGTGAGCAGGAAAGAAGTGCCAGTGTAAAAACAATATGCTCAAAAAAGGCCTGTCTGCACTCCAGATGAAGCACCTTCTGAAGGAGGTGCCCTCCCCACAGTGAGAACCTCATCACCAAGAGCCTGAGTGAATCCCTGTGCTGCCTGGCACAGGAGAAGCATCCTCTAGGAAGAGACTGACACGCCCATATGTACCAGGATATGGGAGAGCTGATGGCCTCACACAGCTGGCAGGGCTGTAGCACACTCCAGCCCAAGGGAGCGGGGACTGGCTCCAGAATCCAAAAGGAGAAGCCAGGAGCTTGGCTCAGCAGGAGAGCTGTTGGCCCCTCAGACCCTGCAGAAATATTATCCATTCCCAAGCCACAGGCTCCAGACACATTCAAGGATCTCCACCTAGAAACATGAAAGTAACTGTGACTTCTCCTGGGCAATACTGCACAGCACCACAGTCACTCACCTTCCCTGTGGCAATGAGAGAGCCCCTTCTGCGACCTTGTCCCTGCAGCAACACGAGGCACCCTCATCACTCCTGGCTCAGTGATAGATACTCTGATATACAACGTCCTAAAATTCCAGCAGCAGTCTGCAGAAGGCCAACACAAGCTGGAGCCTCTGAAGGGTTTCAACGTGCCAGCAGAGGTGAAGCTCTGGAAAGGAAACACAAAACTGTTGGTACCTTGCCTGGTCTGAGCCAGCCTATGACAACCCAAGCTGCCTCAATCCGTGCTGCAGTGACAGATGGCAACATCTATGGCAGGTGCTTGGTATTTTTAATGTCAAATCAAGCCACAGGTGGCTGTGCTCTTCAGCAGTACGGGGCAGCCAGAGCCATGCACAGACAGCAGGGACACTTGGCCAGGCCGACAAATATCACCTTTGTACCCAGTGCTGCAGCTGATGGGATCCTCACTGCAACAAAACCAGAGCTGAATTAGAAAGAAGAAACTGCAAGGTTTTAGTGGACTTCTATCATAATTTTGTTTTACTCAGGATCAGTTCTAAAAATGCTAATACTGCATTGGTTAAGTAGAAGAATTTGAAAAATCTAACACAACACAAGCATAGAAATCCACAGAAGTCCAGATCCAGGCTGGTCTTCTTACCCCTCCTTCCCCTGGTTGTCTGATCTTACCCATTATCCACAGCTCATGACATGGAAGGTACAATTCCCCAGTGCCCACACATCCCTATGCAGCTTCCCGGGAGCTTATGGACCTTGCTCAAGTTTCTAGGCAATGTTATTCGCTGTTCACATATCAGGATTCAAATCCAAAAGTAATGGGAACTGTAGAACACCATGCCTGTAAGTAATGTTAGAGATCACTTTCGAAGCAGTAACACGGGGTGTGCGTGCCAAAGGAAGCTGGAGAAGCAACTCTAGGATGTTCTAACTCTTACAAGACACCTCACCCCTTGAGCATTAGTCAGCCTGTGTTCACACACAAAATGGTGGAGTCACCCCACAGCCTGACACAAAAGGTGGAGTGACCCACACAGTGACACAAAATGGCAGAGTGCCCCAGGGCCTGTGCCAAAGCAGGGCCCATTTTTGGTAATTAGGTAAATGAAAGGCATGGAGTTGCTGCCAGGAGGTGCTCTGGTGCCTCAGGCTGCTCCCCAGCAGATGTTCCACTGCTGTATCCAGCGCGTACTGACAGCAATGAACAGCCACAGCTCAGTCACAGCAGCTGAGATTCCCCACTGAGCAGCTCCCCTGAACACCGAGTGCCAGCAGGTACAGCCACAGAAGCCAGGTGACTTCAGAAATACAGACAGGTGTGTCTTCCTTTGTGCAAGAAAGAACATAAATAACAACAGCTACAGTTTAAAAGCAGGTAAATTTTCAGTTTGTCTGTACTTTCAACGCTAACAATAAAAAAAAAGGGAGATAATATTCCTTATTACTCCATGTCACACATCTGGTACTCAGACAGGTTGTTCTTACACAAAGCCTCTAATGACTCCCCACCCCATTGCCAAGGACTGGATGCCCAGGCTTCAGGACAGCAGGATTACACAAGACAGCCTGAGAAGCCCCTGGTTTTGGAATTAAAGCTAATTTGGGATGGTGAGCTAAGGAGAGGGAGTATGTGAGCATCTGCTTGCAGAGGTTCTCGGTGCAGCCGCCAGTGGCACGTGACTCGTTCTAACAAACGTGCCAAAAAAATACACCAAGAACAAACATGCACCTTCCAACATAAAACCTGACTGCTCACCAGACACAATCTGCCTACATCTTAAGAGCTGTTTGGTGACACATACACACACACAGAGAAAGGTTTTAATTAAAAGAAAGATGTTGTAAAGAGTGTAACTACTAGTTTAATAAAACCATAAGAAATGAAAAAATAGTTGCTAGTTTATGTACTTGTTGACTTAAAATCTGTCCTCAGACCTGGCAGGAGCGCAGCTGCTGTAAGGGTCCAATGAGGGCAGATTGCAGATCACATAAATTTAGATTTTTTTCCTCTTAGCAACTTAATACTCATGAAATTATATAACAAATCTGTAAACCAATTACCAAATGTCAGAAGGTGCCCTGATTAAAATACACACATTCCCTGGAACGTGCCGTATTCACAAATTAGCCATGTGTTATTTATAGCTCCTCGAGGCACAATAATGAAGAAAGTGGTAATGAAATCTGAAAGCCTGAATATCTCCCTTATGTTGAAACGCAAATCCCATGAGACCCATCTGTAGCCCAAACTGTGGAAAAGAAAATATCCTTTCTAAAGCAAACAAAAATCCTACAAACAGCTTCCCCCGCCTCTGCAGTTTTTTATTTGTTTTATTTTTAAAATTAAGCTGCAAATTAAAACCCCATAATACTACTTCCATTCATTTAATCATAATGATACTTGGAAATTCCTTATTTTTATTCTCCAACACCACAAAGTATGTCCCAAATGCTTCAAAGAGACAGAGTCCTCTTTATGCCCTGTTTCCCTCCATGCAAGGCTGAACTTGTATGCACACCAATTCCTGCCACAGGTTCTGTGGTGAGATTGAGTTTTAACTCAAAACTCTCGATTGCTTCACATTCAGATTTTGCATATTTACACCCACACTTGTTTATTTCTTCACTGGTTCAGTTTGCAACATCCACATCCCAATGTCTGTAAGGCCTTTGCTATGTTGTCTCTGCCTCTCTCACTTCCCAGCACTTGACTTTTGGCTATTTTTTCATCCCACATTTTCTCTGTCCATCATTGATCAGAATTGTTACTCTGCTTCCCATGTGAGTTTCCCCCCCTTAAAAACAATGTATTAATGTTCTTTTCTCTTCTTTACTTATGGTAATCTATACATCACATCATATGCAGAAAAGCCTTTTTGAACAAAGCTGTGGTAAGTGCTGCACTGAAACCTTTCACACTCAGCCAGTTGGGTGCAGCCAACCTGTAGCACTGTAAGACACAATTAATTCATCATTGTAACGTGAGTTCCAACCTGCACAAAAAAAGGATAAATGAAGGAGACTGCCTGGCTTTTTGGCTCATGGACCAGTTCCCAGGAATGAGTGGATTTTTCTCATGACAGATGCAAACACCACCGAACTGCCAAAAACATTTGAAGGTCCATCAGAATATCTGAATGGCTCTAACTCCATATTGATACAATAACCAGTACCACTGCCTTTTCCACCCCCAGGTCAGCAACATCCTGGCCTTTCCACAAAAGCCCTCATCCCTCCATCCACCCCCCATCTATTTTTCAACAACAAACTGTTGGCTTCTTCCCTCTTTCTTTTAACCCACCTCTCTGCCCCACCGCATTCACTGCCCATTCTCTTAGATTGTTGGGAACTTATTTTGGGCAGTTGAAAAGCCCTTAGAGGCATCTGAAGGGGCAAAAAAAATCAGACTAGAACAGGAGTTGCATCTTCATATTACTTTTGCCGACCTGACTCTCAGCCAGAGGGTTAGCAGATGGGCATGTGTCGTAGAACATGTTCTGAATTGAAACAAAATTACACTGGCTCTTGCTCGGCTGCTGCAGTAGCACAGTGACCTCTGGAGCCGTGTCTACCTCTGCCCTGTGCTCCAAGGTGAACTGTGGTAAGCTTTAATTTGCTTGATTTACAACTTAAGTGTATATAAGAGATGTGGATCACAAAAGCAAGTCTAAAAACAAATATATTAATTTTTTTCTTGTCCTTCCTTGCCTCCTTTTCTGCAATTCTGTTTTTTATTATTCTGGCTTTTGAAGAGCTCTAAGATACACATATTTGAAATATTTCTAATTAACACAACCCTCTGACCTTTGCTTTTGAAGATAAATGTGTAGCTGTAAATTGGAAGACACCAAAAAGCACCCCCGCAAAATACTTCTGTCTCAGCTGGTTTCAGCCTCAGATAAAAGGCAGGAGACTTCCACGGGTAAAGGTCTCCAGAATACAGTTCCTGTGGAGATGCAAGAGCTGAACAGAAAACCTCTGGGGTTTGACTTTAGAGATTTATGGATATTTTAGGCTAAAGACAGACTTCATCCACTACTCTCTTTTAGACTGAGTAGGTTTGTGAGGGCTCATTTTTTGTCCCTTATGGATAGAGAAGTGTCTCAGCAAACTCAACTTTGTCAGGGCCAGCTGCTGCAGGATCCCAGGCTCCCTAAAGGGGAGCCTTCCCAGGACATCCCTTCATGCCTTCCCACACAGTCCATATCCTGATGGCTCCCTCTGTGCCACGGGCAGCCAGGTATCATTCAGCACTGGGGTGCTGGCAGAGACTGGAAGCCTCTCTTTTCTTGGAGAGGTCACAGTTCAAGTATCTTAACCTCACATTTCAAAATACCATTGGAAACTCATGCTTTTCTTATTTTGTTCATTCCAGAATGTGACTGTGTCTTCAGACTGAATGGAAGCACTGGGTGCCAAAGACTGCTTTTGTTAGCAGAAGCAGACACTATAAGCTATTGTGCTGGTAATTTTTTCAGTTATCTTGACTTCCTTAATATCATTTAGTTATTTATTTTCTTTATAGGCACCTTATCCCACTTGATTCTGTTTCACTTGGAACCTTCATTGATGCTGAGGACTTCACACATTTTTTATCATAGTGTGCAACATTCTGATGGACTCTTTGTGCAGACTCTCTTACAACAGAACAAGGTTATTATTATCATCCCCTTTGAACTGTATCTCCAGAAATCTATGCACATGCTTTGTAGCCACCCATTTTGCACTGGAACCCGAAGAAATCATTTTGTTTTACTCACTACAAAAGCACTTTTGAAAAGAGGTGTCTCTCTAATTGTCCATTTTTAAAGCTGGTGCATGCATAATGCAGTGCTTTTGGGAGGGTTTGGAGTGATTTGCTCCAATTATCTGTACCTTACCACAGGGGCTGCTGCCTGGCTCAGAGGTGAAACCATCCACGCTGAAAGCAAAAAGTCTCCGTTGGATTTGAATTCAGAGTGAAAAGAATTTCATTCACCGAGGGCAGTGACGAAAGAGCTGCATCCAGAGTCTGTTCCAGTCATCCAATTACTCTGTTCCTGGCATTTTCAAGGACGTTAAACCCACATGGAGCTTTTGTGACCCCAATCCTCTATCTCTAAAGGCAGAGAAGAAAGAGTGAACTCCTTTTTCTCCCCTTGAAACAGTTTCCATACTTCCATTAATTCAATCTGCTTTCTCTCTGCTATCCTAACTTCTCAACAACCTGTGCCAAGGATCAGCAACTGCCCAAATTAAATGGCCATTGACTACAATTATTCAGAAATATTTTTATGTAAGCAGCAGGTTCACTCAGGGTACTCCAGCCAGCCGTGCAGCCATTCCCCACTGGCACACAAACAGCAGCTGGATATTAAGACATAGTTGTGATATCCATATACTGCCCATATGCTCACTTTGGAGAAGCTGCAGAGACTTGTGTCTTGGAAACAGGGTTAAATGGAAATGATTAAATAAACCAGCAAAAAAAAAAAAAAAA
>VXAC01003198.1:35702-59505 GCA_013399225.1 Rhipidura dahli
AAAAAAAAAAAAAAAGCCACCTAGTGAGACTATTGGCTTATTGTGTTCCATATTCCTAAAAATTCACTTTGCAGTCAGGACACATGGGGTTTGAATCATTTTCTGCCTTTACACCTTCCCTGCCACTAGAAGTAGCATGGGGATGTTTTTCAATAAACAAATCTGCTCTTTTCTGTCAAGGTTTGTGTACACTCTGAGTGCATTGGTGACATCACATTTTTCACTGGGGAAATGAAAAAAAACCAACAAAACCAACAACCCGCACTGCTGGAAACTCAAGAAGCCAAGGTGGCCA
The DNA here is from genome assembly GCA_013399225.1 of Rhipidura dahli. Lineage (NCBI taxonomy): Eukaryota > Metazoa > Chordata > Aves > Passeriformes > Rhipiduridae > Rhipidura > Rhipidura dahli. The sequence goes on from VXAC01003198.1 coordinate 35,998, forward strand.
TGTCTCTGAAATATGGTATGAATGAAAAATAAAATAAAATAAAATCCCCATCCAGTCATGGGAATTGATGGAACGTGAACTGGGAACTGATAGAACTGGGAAGTGATGGAACAAAGGCTTTCCTACTGAGACGGTCTCCAGTTACAGCTCTGAGCATAGCTTTTTCAATTTTGCACTGAGGATGCTCTCAGGCCAAAATTTAAAAGGTGACTGACCAAAACAGGAGGCCAAAATGAAGCAAAAGGAGCACAAAGAGAGCCTATGGAAGAAGCCATCTGTGAAACATGAGGGACCCATGCATGGGGTATATGAGATTATTTTTCTCTTTTTCTCCTCTTTAATTCTCTTATAGCAGACAGTAATTCTTATCCCCCTTCTCTGAATCTCTGCAAGGTGCAGAGTGTGTTAGACCTGCTGAAGCTGGGAGGCACATTTACAGTGAGCAAAAGCCATACTTGTATAAATCACACACAAATACTACATTCCAAAATCTCACAACAGGTGGAACAGATCACTGGATCACTCCCACCAGGAGCCCTGCCCATTACTGTGTAGGGCTGCTTGGAAATAGAGCTCTGGGAGCACAGTGACACAAGTGGCATTGTTTCCATTTATCATAAAAGGCATAAAGTGATGCAGTCTCATGTATTTGTCACATTCTGCACAAGCTTTTGAAAAAACCTCGAGTCCATTACCTTCACTTTTCCAGATGCTTTTAGGTGATTGGAAAAGAGCAACACTTCCATCCACCTGCATGCAGCCCACAAGAACAACCAAATTGCTTCAGGAGAGCAAAGGCATCCATACAGCCACTTCCCTGCCTCTTTATTCTGTGTATCCGTCCTTCCAGCAGTGAAACACCTGTCAGAGAGACAGACAGAAATTATCTCTCCTGCAGGAACAGCCCACCTTACCCACCCCAGTCATCCTGTCCCTTACTCATACACTGTGTACCCTCACAGTTTAACTACGGTTACTACTGCCATCAAAGATTATCAATATTTCTAATAAAGATGGGCTGGAGACAAACCAGGACCTCATTATTATTTATATTTAGACCTGCATGCCCAGATGGGTAGGAAAAAATATTCACTCGAGAGGAAATTTTCCTTAACTCCAGCAGATCCTGGATTGCCCACTCAATGTTTTCATTCTCAGAACATCAGCTGCAATCACCAGAAATAACATTAATGACTTTCAGTGCAGTGCAAAAATAATTAGAGGCAGAGCAATTGTCCAACTTAGGTGCTTATGCTAAGAAAAGGCTGAGAAAAATTATGTGAAGCTTGATAACCCGAGGGGGGAAAAAAGCAAACAAGCACAGGGGTGAGGTCTAAATCAAATATGAAGCAATCTATATTTTCCATTAAAGCCATTGTGGAACTGGGCATTTTGCAAAGGTCTTGATTGAAAAGCACAGGAAAGTTAATGGGTTTGACTCAAATGATCCTCAGCACTTCAATACAAAACAAGGAGATAGGAGGCCCACAAAAACAGAACTTGAAAAGAAACATTAGTGCAAAACTGTACAACATAAAAGGAACAATTTAAATTGCTCTAGAAAAGAGTATAAACTGCCTTGTTCTCAGAACTGGAGGGAGATTCAACAGTGCAGAATCTCATTAGAATTTAAGCACTGTATTTTTTTTTATGAACAGCATATCAGCCAAGATTTACCAATATTGTCTCAATACACTGAAAGCTTTATTATTTACTCTTTGACATGTGGTGCTTTTCTAATTCTTTACTTTTAATAAAAAGCAGTAGAGATGTGTACTAAAGACTTCATTTTTCTAACATGGCTGAATTGAAGGCTAATTAGCACATTCATATCTGTCCAAAAAATACAGTATCTTTTGTATACTCATATTTTTGGGCTCTTTTGTGGTCAGTTTAATTAAATTTGTTGATGAAATAAAGGAGGAGATCAAAAAAATTAATAGTTTAGGCTAGGTTTATCAAAGGCAGTTACTAGTTAGAGCCCAAAAAACTAAGGAGGGAATCGGCCCAAAAATTTTCAAGGGCTTTTTTTAATGTTACTCTTGAAATTTTAGCATAATCAGGAAAGAACAAGGAGCAGTCATGATCCAAAAGAGCTTCCTGGGATCCGGGGACAAAAAACATTAACGTGGTGCCAAGAAACAGGAGTTCAGAGTTGAAAAGGCTGCTGACAGCCTCTTATGGTGCTGTGTTTCAGAAGCTGAGATTTCAAGAGGAAGCAAAGTGGGTCATAAATGCTACTGATAGCCGAAAATTAGGAGATGAAAAACACTTCAGAACATTTAAGTGTGGTAGGCCTGATTACAGCAATCAAAATGCTATCCCATTTCACTACAGTTTATCTTGAACAGCAAGGTTAAGGAAGAAAAACCAAAAAAAAAAAAAAAAAAAGAAAAGCCATCTGATCCTAAATTGTGCCGTGTGCATGAATGTGACAGTCCTGATGGGGACTACACAGGCAGTTGACCCACAAGTTAATGTGGCATTTATCTTGTTTTGTACTGTCAACAAAAAACATTCCTGCTGCTTCTACAGGACTTTCACTCCTCCCTCATGGTCTGAAGCAATCCATGGTCGGTGGGGTATTGAGGAGTGACCTGTGTCCCACAGAGTATCTGCAGAACCAGTTCCACCCTCAAACAGCCCCCTGAGGTGTCCGTACGGAGTCACTGGCCGGGCGTGACTGGGTCCCTGTTCCCTGACCAGTGAAAGAGTGACTGATGCTCATCCCAAGCCCTGAACTCGGTCTCATGACCACGAGCAGTCTGTGTGCTGCACAGCTCCTGGGCATGTTCTCCTGTGAAAAAACCTTCTCCTCGCTGAAGACACAACATCTCCAAGGATGACTGCATAAACCTCTGCACCTTCCCCACAAAGTGCAAAACAAATCCATAAATACACAGTGACACTAACAATAAAAGCTCCAATCCAGCCAGCCCCAACTGGATCTCCTCGAACAGCAGAGGACAAGAGAATAAACAACAGATGACAAATGTTAGGTCATTCCCACCTTAAGCCAAAATAACTCTGTGCTGCTGCCAGATATGATTCCTCTCTTCCTTCTGTGAGCTGACTCAGCAAGCTCACCCAATCCATCTGGGAGCTGTGCTATGCTAATGAACTATGGAGGGGCTCAACAATACATCAAGTGTGATATATCAAAGGCACTAGAAAACAAACAAACAAACCCACAAAGAAAATAAACAAACCTGAGTACCAACAGTAGTACCCAGTGAAGATTAAAAATACAAATAAACAAAATAACTTCCTGTGGTTTAAATCCTAATCCTAAGGGATGAATGGAGCATCAATGTCCACATGCCTTGTTTATTATCCTGAAAGCTGAGAACTGAAATAAAATCTTACAGCAACTGATCAGACAAGATTTAATGATATAGAGAGCTCATTGCCAGCCTTTTAAAAATTGATTTATGTGCCCCTATTGCTAAGGAGGTCTGTCCAATACCCAGTTTCCACAGCTCTTTCTTCAGCAGAGGAAGCCACTGCTGTTCAAATCCAGCTTTTTATTACACTCTTTAATTTCTTTTAGCAGTAAAATATAAAGTCTATTTTCAAAAGTGAAATAAATAATGAGATTGAAATAAACTTCATGAAAAGGGAGGTACTGGGCAGTGCTTCTGAGTGCCACTGCCTGGGAGAATCAATGGACAATATTTCCATTCAGATACCCAGAAAGCACCGAGTGCACCAGCAGTTGCTTCAATCATCTTTCACACAGCAGCCACCAGTGCTGTTCTCTGTGTTCTCCTCTGCTCAGACCGTCCCTTCCCTTCCTCCTTGGAAATGTTCCACCACACAGCTTCCCTTAGGTGCACGCCAAGCACAGCAAGCAGCGATGTTTTCCATTTTATACTTTACGAATTTCTGCAGGTTTAACAGTTTTACAACAGACATTAAGCTGCTCTTTTTTGTCTTTTTTTCTTCAGCTGTGAAAAAGTCTTTAAATCTCCTGAATATGCAAGACTTGACCTACTGAGCTCAGTCATTTAGTGGCATAAACCCATAAATATGAAGTCAACAGATACTTCAGATGAGGTGTCAACAGTGTATAGGCAACAAGCTGACATAAATCCTGAGGAATTTAACTTTTAAAAAACCTTAATTCCTTCTTTACTCCAGAAAGATCTCTCGAACCTTTTTCACAGCTTTATGTGGCTCTGTAAGCTACGTCGGCAGGATGTGCAGCAGCTTATGGATGTAGCAATTAAGTTATGAGCAAATGTATGGAAAAACACAGTGTAAGAGCATTTCCAAAAATGCACTCTTCAGAAAATCAATACATTTTCACTGAGGTAGATCACCCAATATCATCATCAAATGAATTCTACTAAACCAGCTGTTGCAAAAGGAATCAAACCCAACCACCAACACAGAAAGCAATTATATTCACTATGGACCCACAGGGCCACTTAAAACAGCACAGCTTTTCACAAACAGCTACGCCACTCCTTAGAGTCCCATTTGGATCTCAGCTCTATCATTCTGCACTTCCACCTCTGTATACTGAAAATAATAAAAAAGCATTCTAATTCCTGGCAGAAAAAAAGAGGGGAGTTTTGTTTTACCCGGGCTATAAGGAGCATTAGCTTAACCTGAGGTGAAAATACCAACAAATCAACATTTTCTTAACTAACTTTGTTCTAATCCCGGTATTACACTGATCCTTGAGGAAGGAAACCTTTTCTCATTGGCTTCAGCAGCAGCAGAACAGGAGCACCTACTGGTGTCTCTGATGAAGCTGAGAGATACTTCCTGCAGTTTTTCAAGTGGGAGTTGAGGTCTCCCTTAAAGAGCAAGCATTATAGATTGGTATTCTTTCTTTCTGAGGCACACAGCATTTTACAATGGAACTTAATGAAGTAGGCTCTAAGGTATTTCCTGTAATATATTTCAATAAAAGAAAATATAAGCCAGTGAAGTTGCTCATGTAAGCATTGAGGATTTAAGAAATTGCTTAAACAATGAATGCATGAAGCTATTAACCTTCTTGGAGAATTAAAATGTGCCCCTACATGATGAATCAAAAGCAGCAAGTCATTTCAAGTCTGCAGGATTGATGTTATACATGTGACTGAAATACAATTACAGAAACATGAAATTGTGTTGTATCTAGAGAAAACTAGACCAGACTTCCAGACCATGAGCACACCTTTGCAACAGCTTTTATATGGTACATTTGTTACCTCCTGGCAACGGTACAGAGCCAGGAAGGTTATATTGTGGTAGTTACCCTCAAGTATAGGCACAGTCTGGTGAAATTAGCCATTTCTCAGTTTTATTTCATTGCAGGATTCTGCTGTGCTGAAATATTAGGAGAATCAGCATGACTAAGTAAAATTTTGCTCATGCACAGTATTTTATAAAAGCAGTAGCAACAAAAGAGCTCTGATACCAGACTAAGCTGGGTACAGGTTATCTCCATATGTCAGGTATTTAACGGGAAATTTTATAAGAGGAAAGGCTTAGAAAATTTAAAACACTTTCTCTCTCAGACAGGTCACAGGAATGCTCTCTGTTTAACGCAGCTGCAACACTGATACTGTGAGATTAAACAAAACACAAAAGGGATAAAAGAACTAACATATATTTAAAAAACACACAAGACCAAACCATAAAGAGCAGAAATGAGAATAATGAAAGGCATTTTTTCCACTCACTGAAGTGTCCTACTACTTAAGGAAGCCCTTCCTTTTGCATGTTCCTGGTTTTGTGTGTCCCCATCAATTCATTTTCCAGTGGCATCATCATTATCATACTGGCACCAAGATGTCACTGTCAGTTAGGAACTGAGATCTTCGGGATCTCTTAAAGCAGTCACTTGGCCATCAAATAATATCAAAACCCCATTACCATAGTATTTATCAGTTTGGTTTTGGTTTTTCTTAGTCTTTACCAACCTGTTCAGCTCCTGAGACATGTTCATTATGCTGCTAATGACATCACACACTGCCTATGTGCTCCCTACACAATTAATACCCCATTGCATCTGCATGGAGAGGGCCAAGAGCTCCTATACACATGATAATTAAATACCACGGTAAAGAGATGTGCAACTGCTCAGGGATGTATGCAAACAACAGTTCACTGGCACCTTCTAGGAGATGAAACATAACAAGCTGCATTTTAAAGGAATCAAGATCTGTTTGGCCTCTTGGTGGAAGATCTTTCTGGATGACCAGTTCAAGTATTTTGCAACCCCTTCTACTGAACACAAGACAGATGTACCTGAACAGGTGAAAACCTGGGCAGCCTCTAGAGTTTAATGAGCACCTCTCTGTCCCTAATGCCTCTGAAAACTCTGTAGGGATGGAGACAAAATGTTATTTGGAATCAGCCCTGAGCTGCGTCCTGTGTCTCAGAGCACTGATACAAGCAGGTTTAAACCAAATCTATAACTGAGTATAAGAAAGCCACAATTTTGCTTGAGGAATGTGGCAACAGCACAAACCAAGCTACTGATGCACATCACCACCCACGGACACACAACAGAGCTGAAACCTTGGTGTGAGGTCTTGGAAACCTTCCCCTGGTGAAAGGAGTACAGGGGCTGGACTTTCAGTGTGACACAGACAGAGCTGACTGCTAATTCACAGAGCAGTGTTGTCATCCCAAACAGCTTCCTTCACATCTCTCTTCCTGAAATTTGTATCTTTTGTATTCACCAGCATGGAAGCAAAGCCTCCCCTGTCTGCCCCTTCAGCTCACCAGCCCAGAGCAGGCCACTTTTATATTTACCTGATTTCTCACATTTTGGTGCAGGAAAGCTGGAGGACAAGGACAGAAGGTGTGTCTATTTGTTGCTGAAATCCATGTGCAAGTGGCCAAAGACAATCCAGGGCTTTTCTTCCCTGTGGAAAAGGGCAGAGTCCCCTCTTGCACCACTTGGTGTCTCATGGATTTTACTGAGAAGTCTCATCCACAAAGGATCTCAGAGATTACACAACTCACTACCAATGAGCAGACTGCACCAGGAGATGATCAGGACTGGGACATCAGGATAATGCTCAAAGTTCTCTGTTTCCATCCAGAGAGGCCACGCTTTAGGGGTGTGAATGTGCATCCAAGAAGCACAAGGCTGCAAAGGGAGCTAGCTGCTCTACCAGAGTCTTCAAAATGTTTCTGTTTGTGGTAGCACAGCCTTATATTCAGTTTTATTAATTCTGGATTTCAACAAATATGCCTAGCTCAGGCTGAAACATTTTGTACTAAGTCTACCTCAGAATCCCTTCCCCTCTCTCTTAGATGGAAAGAGGAATAATTACAATTACAAATACAAATTTGCAGTAATGTCAACACCAATCTGCTGGTGACAGGATGGTGTTGGCCTGTACATCAGGACATGGGGTTTGACTGCAACACCTTGGGGATGGCAACAGTGAACAGCAGAGTAAAGGGTGATTTAAACTTCTCTACTAAAAATGTGTCTGACACTAGAGTGAACAAGGGCTGGTGAAACAAATACTTAACTCAGCACTTAGGGAAAATCCATGTCCTGCGTTGAACAAGACTGGGTTCTGCTTAGGAGTCAACAAAGAATAAAAGGTAGCCCAGAATGGGAGTCTGGCATAAGGCCTAATTTTTCATTTTTGCATGAAAAAGGAAAAATAAGGATGGAAAGTAAGTGTAAGTACAGAAAGACAATCTTTTCTTAGCACAGACCATTTGATTATTCATGCTTATTTTATAAGCATTTACCAGCAATTGTGTCTTAACTTTCACTGGTTACAGCTGTCCCTAGGTAGCTACACCTATAAACAACATCCATGAGGAGGAGACAGTGTAAAAAGACTGATCAACACATCACCCAAACGGCGGAGGGCAGCAATGAGAGCAGGAAGCTACCTGGGAGTCACGTGCTGCGACCACCTTGCATTCAGCAGCTCTTTTCACACTCTATAAATGAGGGCTCCTGGCTATCTGGCACAAACCTTCCCCCAGCCCTCTTCTACACTGAGCACAGAGTGCATTGTAATTCCAATATTCCTATTCCCTGGTAACAATATGTCATTCCTTATATATGTCAGGCGTCTGGGCCAACACATACTTGAAGCTTTTGCCTGCAGTAACAGGTAATACACAAACCCAGCTCTTGGCCAAATCTTCCATACTGAGCAAATTTGACAGGGGAAGCACTGGCACAGAATGAATGCAAATCAGAATGCCAGTTTATTTTCCAGTCAGTTCTGCACATAACAAGAATCTAATCCAGTTATGGTAAACAGTGAAAATCTTGATGTAAGGGTAAAACATATGTAAATTGCCATTGTGATTTCTTAAACTAAACTGGAATCCAGCAAACACATCTCATTTCATTATTCTCTGCAGCTGAGAAGAAAATTCAGTTGCCATGAGAAAATTAGAAATAATAATACCAGGAACACACATTTCACAAAGGCGTTCTGTGTCTTAAAAAATAAGGTCCCTGGATGCTATAGAAGCCAATAAATTATTACACTGGCAAAGTGTCTCAGCACCAAGCAAATTATCTGCTCACATATAGAAAAATGAAATGGTGCCACTTCAAATCTGAGCACGGCACCGCCGGTGTGCTCTGCACCGCTAATGAAGCTTTAGAAGCAATCATTGATGACTCTGCAGAAGTCATGTCGGCTGCCAGAGCTGTCACTTCACATAAAGGCCTAGTGGGGAAAGCCACGGCAATGTCTGGAGCCCCTCGGAGCCAGGAACTGCTCAGAGGCAGCGGCAGGAGAGGTGGGAATGCCGGGTGCTCTGCCCTGCTCCCCCTGCCAGCCCCGGTGCGGGTGCCCCTGTGCCTCCTCTGTGGGGGCTCTTCAAAGCAACCCTGGTGGGAGCTAAAGGCTGCCTGGCCCCGCTGTGCCATGCTGCTGAGGGCGTTTCCAATGGGCACGGAGGGGGGGGCTCGCCTTTCCTCCTCCCGCGCCCAGGGACGGCACCCTCTGTGCACCCAAATGGAAACAGCACACACCGAGCAAATAAAGCCATGGGGAGGTTTGGCCAAACCATGGCCAGTTCTCTGTTATTTACTCAAAACAGTTATAAACCAAAATATTATGCAGCTAAGTATGACCAAAAGCAGAAGTTTGCTCTCAAAGAATTCCCCAGAAACTGTACAAAATATTCCATGCTAACATAAGTTAGGAGTCATTTGGTTCCAGAAAAAAAGCCAAGGTGGTTTAACTGCAAGACATGAATTTACAATCCTCTCAAAGGTTGGTTGTTTTTGTTTTTTAAATTTCATGGCACTTTATCAGCAACTCAGTATTCTATTATAGAAAATGAGATGATGCCTGGAAATATAAAGGATTCCAAAAGCACAGCGAGGACAATACAGTGCAGCTCCTGAGCCTCTTCTTGCAGAACTGAAACTTGTTTTTCTATTGTAACCCCGTTACATAGAAAACAAAACCAGATTTCTGAAACCCTCGCTGATGTGTGTGCCTACTGAGCCACTGCCTTTGTCTGGTGTGTTTTTCTGCATTGCCCTCATTTCACACTTCCTCAGTTCTTTGCCCAAAACCTGCAGAAGCTAAAACATGGAGTCTCAACAGTTCCACCTGTGCCCCTCAGGCTCCTCCTATCATCATCTGATTTAGGATCCTACAGTGTACACTGTTATACAAACCAATTTATGAACACTTGAGCTAAAGCTCAAGAAACCGAGAAATGACTCCGATCATAATAATGCAGAATATGTAGAACAAACACCACCACTCACCCTCAGTAGCTGTGTGCTCATCAGAGGCAGGATATGCGCTCACAAGAAGTGGCCCCCAAGCACAATATTTGTGACCATTGCCTTGCAGACTGCAGGTATGCCTCCTTGTTTGTGTAGCAAACCTCATCTGCTTCCAACAGCCATAAATTGAAAGGTTACAGGGCTTAAACCATTTCCCAGTTATGATATGTCTATCAGGCAGCAACAGATGGGCAATAAAGTTTTAGCCATAAATGTTCCTGAGAGCGGGAAGTTCACGGCCAAAGCCATAACCAAGTAACACCAATTGATGTCCGAAATGCAATCTGGGCACGTCGTTCCCTTTAACACCCAACAATACCTTCCATTGCAAGGTACTTAGCAGCAGCCTCCAGGTTAAATAACACCCACTAAGGTCAGCTGGGATGGCTCCGAAAGGCTCCCTCCAGTCAGCCGGAGATTTGTGGTCTCCTCTGAGCCTCCAGCACTCCCTGATTTCATCCCCGTTCCATCGAACGCTCTCAGTATCACTTTAGACTGGATATTGAAATCACTTAGCAGCAATAAAAAAGAAAAGTGCCACAGAATTGAATCCCATTTTGCTCGGCACACATCTCTAAACTATTACCAGTGTGAAATGAAATCTAATGTCTCCCTTAGCAATCCCATCTTCTTTGTCCTTTTGTTTTTCTAGGAGCGTTATGATACACTAAATCCACTTGGACACACAATAGTACACGGGTCATACCACGGATTTCAAGAAGAGTTTTCCAAATTTACGTAGCCACCACAGCAGGTTGCTTTTCAGCCATCGAACTCTCATATAAAAATCCATTAATAAAAGCAGAAGGAGACAATGCAAACACCTCAGTGTGCTGCTTTGCAGTTCATTGTCTTCCCAGTAGCTGGTACGGGGCTGTGCTTTGGATTTGTGTTGGAAACAGGATCGTTTGGGGATGCTGTCATTGTTGCTGGGCAGTGCTCACACAGAGCCACGGCCTTTTCTGCTCCCCTGTGGCCCACCTCCTTTTGTTTTCCTTAGGTTAATTCTCGTGGTGGAAGAAAACAGAAAATGTGATTGAATCTGTGCAGTTTCGTCTAATGCCCTCTTCAGGGATGGGAACTCCACGATGGTACAAACACTGCACAGAAAATGTGACCAGCTGAAATCCAAATGCCTTGACTTTCATGGGAAAAACAAGGCAACTGCTGTGGGCCTATGCTACCCAAAATGCATCCTCTGAGTACTGTCAAATGCCCCCTGAATTCAGCCTTCCTTTGTCGCTGTTCGTGATGTCACTTCTCTCCCCCAGACCGCATCTCCTCTTCCCTGGCACTGGAAGTTTTGCTGAAACAGTGTACCCAAGGCAGGTGACTGATGTGCAGAGCCAACTAAGTGATGGATGTGCAGGGCAAGCGAGGACACAGTGTGCCCCAAGGAGGAGTTTTGGGGGAGGATTTCTGCGTTGTCAATTACTGAGAACAGATGTAGCTTATAGAGCTTGGGCGGAAAGCTCATCTGATTGCTCCTGGCCAAGTTTAGATGATGGCTAGTCAACAAAATGCGATGCCCAAGAGACTGTGAAACTAAACCCTCTGGAAACATGTCCAAAGAATAAAGCAAGTGTAAGGCATTACTGCACTAATAAATCAACTGAGCCCCTTCACAGTAACCGAGTCAGATATGCGTGTAACGATGCTGTTTAAACCATCTGAATGGCCTGTCAAAGCTGTTCTATCAAAATAATATACATAATTCCTTGATTAAACACAAAGTATAGTCAGCTGCTAGTTTTTCTCAAATTTTAAAAAATGCTATTACTTCCTGCAGTCTCTCTAGGTAGCTGCCTGTTCCAGTGTCTTGTTGGATTGCAATTTTAACTCCTCACTATTATTTCTGGAGTTCCAAAAATGTCACCAAGACAAGATCTGGCATTGAGAGCCTTTGACGCAGCTCATCAGAATTACAGACTGACTGGTTACAAAGTAAAACCTCCTAAATAAAAATAAAACACTGTTGGAAGGGAAGCTTGCTAGATGTCTGTACTGCTGATCTTGCTCAGTCAGTAAGAATGGTGCAGGAAAAACAGAAGTATAAAAAATTAGCAAAATAAAAGCTAAAGGTAAATGCTATTTAAAATATATTTCTATTCTACAGACAACAACAAGGAATACATTATTTATTAGAAGGTAGTTAACTATTTCATGGGAGGATCAGTACACAGGTTTTCTCCACCTGACTTTCAGACAGAGCATGTCAATCAGTGCTGGACCAGAACAGGAAAGTTTTGCCTGCATTAAATAGCATCTTATGGTGTAGAGCAAGGTAACTTTTGGCAAGAATAAGATTATCACAATTTGCCTTCTGATTCACGTTCAAAGTTCAGCAGAGTCTCACTGGAATTTGTACTTTCACCATTTTGTTCTCCATGTGTAACGTAAAATTGCTGCTTAAATGAAGGCGCTGAACCCCACTGGCCAAAACCATTTTGGATGGGGGAACAGATGACTTCACAACTGGGTACTGAGTTTCTCCCACTTTTACAGTCAACTGGCATAAGGCATGATTTAAGCAAAAGAGAATTCCCACATTAATTTAGGAACTGGAACAGACTGGCCAATTGGACACTGAACATCTGGAATCACAAGCGGTCAGGGGTAAAGCTCTCCCCACAAGGGGAACTCCCAGCTACAAAGCTGAGAAGGCAACAGCCCACACCACACTCACCCTTATAGAGGCTCCCACCTCAGGCATGGAAGCCCTCTCTCTGTCCATTTTTCACCCCGGACTTCACCTTTGATCCTCCACATTCCAGGTGACAAGACAGATTTTCTCTTTCCAGAGATGGCTTTCCTTTTCCTCTTATTTTCTATAAACAAACAACAAAATCAAGAAAATGAAAACCAGTGCCAAAAAGAGTTCTTGTTTTCTAGCCCCATCACAGATTGTAGGATCCAAAGTAAATGTTTGCTCTTAATTTTCCCCGATTAGACTTGAGTTACAAGTATTAATAACCAATGCAATTTGCAGTTAGTTCCCTGGAGGGAAATTTCATACAGAAGTTATTCCTCTTTCTTTAGTTTTTCTGTTTCTATAGACACTGGAAACAGAACAAAAAAAGAATTCCTTGGGTGAGTATCAGATGGGTGGAAGGACAGGTAGAAGGTGCCCTTGCGAAGTGCAGGTGTGAGGTTCATATCTACATGGGTTCTTTCCTTTCTCCTGGGCCACATTTCCAGGAGACAGATATTCCAGCTTCATGTATGGATTTCTGCATGTGTAAAATCTGGACGAAAACCTCTTGTCACCATTTATATATTAATAATATCCCGAATGCAAACAACGGTGAAAAGCTCTTTAAGTGGAAGAATATTGTTTCTCTGTGTAAAAAGAGTTAGCCCAGCACTAAAAGCCCTGGTTATTGATTCTCCCCTCAGACAAGGTTCTGTTTGTGTCTCTCAGCTGAGGTATGTGGCAGACAACCATTTTATGTCATCTACAGGCTGTGTGTGTTATAACAGCAGCCTAATGTCAAAATCAAATTTATTTCCTAAGACACTGCCTCTTAAAGTGCCTTTCACACATAAATGTGAAGGGAGACTATTAGCATGGCTGTTAGACCATAATAAAGGATGTTCATGATTTGTCTCTTAATTCTGCTTTTTCACTCTCATCTTGTGGCAGTACAATTCCCTTTTTAACCACAAACCATGTTCATGACACACACATAATGCAGTAAAACTGATGCACATAAGAGCAATGGATGACATTAATCTGTGCAATTGAATCAGAAGAAATGCAACTGCAGAGAATCTGTAATTCAGTGAGTCTCTTCGAGAAGATTTTGAAAGATCCCGTTGCTGCAGATAATTCCAGCTGTTGGGTTTACAATTTAAGGCAGCCATGTTTTCTACAGAAGTTGCTAACATTAGAAAAAAGGTAGTTGTTGGGCTTGGGTTTTTTCCCTAAATAACTCCTTAACTTTATCATTAGGAAGTCTGTTCTCTCACCTTTCTTTACCATATCCTATAGATGTATACCTGTTGAGATGGAACAAAAATCAAGATGTTGGTTGTACTGGCTGTGTTTTGTACTTACATGACAGGCATTTGTCTGCTCAGGTAAGAGAGAACTGTTGATTGAATTCAGTAACATTAATAATTTTCTTGTAAAAAAATTAGTCTTCCGGACCAGAGACTATTCTATTAAAGCTGGAAATGTTGGGGGAAAAATTAGAATTACAATGTATTCCATGCTGTTGGAATTTTCCTCATCCCACACTTGTAATTGCAGTGCAGTATTTTGTTCTGTACACAAATGTTGACAACTTTGTTTTTCTCTAATCTGAATAATTTCACATTGATCTGAAGCAGTAATATCCTCAAGAGAATTGGCTTAAAGCAATGAAGGAAGCTTTTACCAAATGTTCTCCAAGAAAAGCTGATGTTTTGAATATAATTGGGAGACAGGCACAGCACTGAACCAGATATTCCGGGTTCCACATGGTGCAGTCTACAGAGACAAGCCAGATGTTTAGCACTACTGCTGATACCCTCATGTCCATGGGGAATTTCGCCATTTATTTGGAAAACATTTTATTAAAAGAAGTCCAAAAACCCAGCACATCAGCAGCATGTGGTTTGTTACAGCAAATGTGCAACCTAACATGTTTGAGAATATCAGATTTCTTTTCTAAAAAGAAGGTCTTAAAATGCATTCACACAGTTCAGCTTTAAAAAGCACAGTCTTTGTTATCTAACATAGACTGGGCCACTGCAGCCCAGCTATTTCTGAATAAAAGCAGCTCATTATTAAAAAGAGGAGATATGTAAGCAGCAGACATATTACAAAAGAGACTGTCAGATATAAGCACCCATAGGAATAATGTGTGGGGTCTTGCATGATCAAGAATAACTCCCACAGGATAAGATGAGAAATACGGGGTTGGACTTTTTATGCTTTTATGTTTTCTGTTCTGTGTGACAACAATAGCTCTGGATTTTAGAAGTATGGACTTATTTTCAGCAGGCTAAAGATACCTACAGTTTTAAAAGGTCACTGGAATTGGTTGTTCTTGAGTCTTCAGCCATCTTTTAAACAGACCAAAGCCAAATCACTGGCATTGTAAATGGGTCTCCAAAGCCACCAGAGTATAAATGTAAAAGCAGTGTCTCTGGTACTGGCTGGCCACCCTGCAGCACTGCCCCTGTTTCCAATGCCACCAGCCAGAGCAATGTTCTGTACACACATCCCACCTGCTGCGTTTTTCTCCTTGGTCCAGGAACTTACTCCTGTTTGCTATAAACCATTAGCCCAGCCTAGCTCCATGAAACACCAGCCTGGGAGGGAAGCTCAGAGACCTGCCCCTGTGGAAGACAGGAGGAATGACAGGGACTTTGCTACCAGTTCATTATTGTGCTGTTTTGACTACAAACTCACCTGCACTGGGTGCCTGGGTGGTGCCTTGCAGCCCCCAACAAACTCAACAGCTCTGGTTGTTGTGGCTGGCACACACCTCTCCCTGGGGGCTGGATACCACTCCACCCCTCTAAGCATGACATACTGGAAAATGGAGCAGGGATCTCAAATGGCCTTTAGCTGTTAACCTCAGGAAGCAGCTTTAAAAATATTATTATTGTAGCTGTTAATAGTTTCCAAAAGGATGACTCCTAGGGCTGCAAGAGCTCATTGACTTCACACATGCACATCCTTCTCCGAGGTTAAATGGGAATGGTTCGTGAACACACAGCTCAGAGCAGAATTACCTAATGAAGTGCACTTGCCTGAGCACAGCCAGCTCAGACAGAGCTTTCTTGCAAACATAAAAAGGTGCTTTTAAGGTGAAAACCTGCTTTTGTTCCCAGCTTGGAAATGTTTATGGGAAATTGTGCTTCTAGGCTCTGGGACACGTGCATGCATAAATGCACAGAGTGCTGTTAGCATTTACATCACTGTGGTCTCAAGGGGGAAAAGGTCTGAAAAACAAAGCTGTTTTTACAAAAGGACAGAAATTAAATTATCCAAGTTTGAGCATGTTAGTAACAGTGACAGCCAAAGGTACTTACCAAGTTAAATTCACTCTCTTGATAGGCTCCCCAAGAAACAAGGGCACAAAAGTCAAAAGGAGGCACTTCCAAGGCAACACTGCAGAACTGAGCACTGAACTTCTCCGGTCTGGTGATGAGAAAAGAGGGCATTAGGTAACAGCATTTTTTGGGGGAACTGCAAAGAAAAGGTGATGCTGAAGTGATGGAGAGCATAACGTCCATGGTGGCTAATTTGATAATAAATGCATGTACTGTCACACGACAATTCCACATCATATGAAGACATTAAATAAGAACTCCTCTGAAAACCTCCACTAAAATTCCAGGTGTGACTCTTTTGACTTACACACTAATTTTTCAAACCACCGCTTAGAGCAAGACAGACAATATTTTTATAGTTTCATTAGAGCTGTGGAGTATCTTTTTGTGTATAGTGCAAGCTCCCTTTACTCTCTTTCTTTCTCTTCTTCTCACAGGTGGTGCTTCACTGGAATATCAGTCATGGATAAAAGTTAATTTCCTTCATAAGAACCACTGTCAGCTAAATGTGCTCCCCCCTCTTACAAAAAAAGAGCTCCAAAGTACGTAGACGAGAAAATTGAAGAGAGACAAACACAGCTGCCCTGGAGAGTAACACTCATGGTCTGCAACCGATCTTTCACATGATGCTAAATTACACATTACGAAAAGAAATAATAAAAAGCAACAACTATTTGTGTGCTTCTCATCCTCTGGGAGCCTGACTCCCAGTCTGACTGACAGATCCTCAAAAATGCATCTCGAGGGCTTAGTGAACCCCTAAGAGCTGCTCTTCTGCTTTGCTGCACAACATGAGCCACGAAATTTCATCCAGGCATTGCTGTATCCACACAGAACATTGTCTGACTGAACTAACAAAATCCAACATTTCCAACTGGATAACTGCCAGCCCCCACCTTGAGAGTGTAATCAGATTGGATTGCCTACCTACATCTAGAATATTAGCTAGGAAAGATCCTGCTAAGCAATGCTTACAATTTTAGATTTGTATTTCTGGAGCTTTTTATCTCTTATTGAGCTCTTGAGAATACCTAAGATACGAGCATTACCTTCCACATCTTTTCTCACTATGCAACAAGAAAAAAATTATATTAGCAACACTCTAATGAACTTGTACAAAACAGCAGATTGATACATGATTGCCTATGCTTAAATCATGAGGCAATGAAGTACAAAGACAAAACAGACATCAAGTCAGTATTATTATTAGATCAAAAAATAAAAAAAGCAAGCAAACCCTCCAAACCTGTTTGCTAAGCAATGCTGTTTGGGAATACTCTCCTTGCTTTTCTAATTGCTTCCCCATTGGGAGGAGGGTGGAATGCTTGTGTTGATTTTACTAAAATTTCCTTCTAGAAGGGCTGTTTGAATTCTAAGTAACACTGAAACACAAATAACCTCACTTGATTTACATACAAACTACTCTGATGAGCCAAAAGCCTTCCCCTGGCAATAGCTGAAGCAACACAGGCTGCGACTGAAGCACTTCAGCTGCCCTGTTCCTTCCCCTGTTCAGACACTTCACATTCTGCAGGGAATGAGGGAATGGTTACTCACCATCAAGTTGGGGAGAAAATTCAGTAACTTTTAAGTCTCTAAATGTCAGGTCCCAGCTTCTTTGTTAACATTTTGCTTCAGCAAAGTACTTCAGTGCTGATGACAGTGAGGGGAACTGGCACTGTTCGTTATCTGCCTTCTTTTAGTTATTCTGTGAAATTAAAAAAGGGAAAATGCTTACTGGTGCACAGTCAGTTTCCATCTAAAAGCTGAATCTGACTGCATTTTGATTTTACTTTGGATAGATTTGTGACACAAAATACATCTTTGTTTTTAATTAATCCGTTCAGGGACCCTAACTCTGTGTAGAAGCTCATGCTTTTTATGTAATTACTTCTAAAGGCTTTTTCCATCACAGTATGGCTGTCTCTTCACATTACTTATTATGTTTCTTGTCCTCTCTTAGTCTTTTTTGATGGAAAGGCAGCTTTAGGTAGTGAATTCCATAGGCAAGGCTCCCTGTTCCCTGGGAAGCCCCTCTGCAAAGGGAACGGAACAGCTTCACTCTATCCTCTGAGTGGATCTATACAATCCAGAAAGGGTTACTGGCTTGGTGTACAGGCAAAGTACCTGTCCACCCTTCCTTCTGTTTGCTGAGAGCTCTGAGTTTACAGAGAGAGGCAAAGCCATATCAAGAGCATTCTCTGAACACCCAAAGTGTAAGAAGAACTAGCACAACTCTCTAGCTCATCAGCTGCGACACTCACTCAGGAACCATTCTGTTCAATATTTAATCCTAAGGTTCCTTTAGCAGCTTGTTCAATTATGGGATGAAAGAAAGAGAAAAAACGGGAAGGGAAAAAAAAGGAGATACAATTAGCCCAGAGTTCCCATCACCACCACCATTCATCACCAGCCTTGAGAAATCAAAGCTCTTTATTCTCTCCCACACATTCCACTCATGTTTAGCACTTCTATGTCAAATACAGCAGATTCAAAAGGAGCGATTGAGAAATACTTTTTCCTTGAGTAGCCCAACAATTCAAGTGCTGTTGTGAATGGAAGGAGCTCTCTTTGCCTTAGCTAAGCTACACACAAGTACTAAAGCAACATACTCAGTGAGGCAAGAAAAAAGTCTTGCTCTTTCTCTGCAGATTATGAAAAGAAAGCTATAAGTATAGGGCTTAGCTCCGTACTCCAGGAAAGGCTGATCCCATGAATGCAGGAGGGGACGTGTTTGTACTGCTTTCAGGGAGACTGTGACACTTGCAGCCTCTCCCTTCCTGCAGGGAAGGCTCTTGAAACCGTGAGTTAACCAGGTGTTAGGTGTGTGTGGTGCCATGGAGCTGTTTGCCACCCGTAGCTGCATCACCCCTGGGGGCTGGGGACAATGGCCCTCGGAAGGCACACACAGGAAGTGTGCTTGGAAAGGAGCAGCTGCCATTGTCACTGCACACCACAGCTGGAACAGATACATGGGAACCACTGCCAGGACGAGTCCCGCTCCTGCCTGTCGGAACACGCACAGGGAGCCTGCTCCTTGAGCAGCTTTTGCTACTTATCTCTGGTTTTGCCACAGAAGCCACGTCTGCGCAGGCAAGGGATCACACACCAGAGTGAGTGGGCTCTGATTAATGCGGATCATATCCGACAACCTTTCCGAGCTCCTTCTGGGCCGGCATGCTCCATTAGTCTCCAAATGTCACAGAAAGGTATTGAAATCAACGCAGGAGAGCAGGGATTAAGAGGCAGGGAAATGCACAGCTACCAGAGCAGCCACTGCAGTCATAGCAAACACTGCATTCTGTGTGTCTCCACTGGACCTCCCTTACCAGTGGTTGGGAACTGTGCATGGACATTTACGTGGGATTACCTACCCTGCCCACTTTTGACAGCTTTGAAGCCATCAACACCCAGAGCAGGACCTTGAGGCTGCAGCTCCAAGGCCACCAATGCAGCCTCTGCACCACCAGGCTCAGGATGAAGTTGCACATGCTGGGACAAACCAGCCTCAAAGCTCCTCCTATTCCCTGGTCTCTCTTTAAAACTCTCCCATGTCCTCCTTGCCCCTGGATACCCTCTCTGGGACATCTGCACCTCCTGTCTGATCCTGCTGGGGCCACCCTCAACTCACTGACTTGACAGAAAAGCACCACAGCAATAGAAAACTCTGAAACTTCACGCCCTGCTTGCCCACCTTTTGTCCCCTCAGAAACCCAGCAGGACTCCCCCAGCTCACCCTCCACAGCTGAGCCCCTGTGTGGCTCTGGGCTCTCTCCCTCCATGGGTGGCAGCCCTGGAGTCTGCATGGGGCAGCTGCTGATTCCAAGTTGTTTCTGGTGGATCAGGACTGCAGCATGTTTCCCTGCTTGTGCTTTTATCTCTGCTGTCACAGAGCGCTGCTGCTCTCCCTCGTTCCTCTGCAGATCCTGACTGTTGCCTACACCATCACCTTAACCCAATGCTTTCTTCCTACTTTTGCAACATTAAAAAAAAAGCTTTTCCAGAGAACCCAAAAATGTAAAGCAATGTTACAAAAGCAGGCTTGTAGCAACATGTACAGATTTACAGAGTTACATGGCTGTTGTGCCTCTGGGTCAAAATTCAGGGGAGAACTTACTGTCTGGGATCCTGTGTTCCCACGGACCCTTCCAAATGTCTGCTCATAAGGATAGAAGGAAACACTTCAAGGTGTGGTTAAAAGCTTCCTGCAGTGGGTGAAGAGGGCAGCTGCTGGGCATCCAAGGTGCCATCAAGTCCCACCACCATCCTGCCCCAGCCCACCGCAGGATGCAGGAGCACCCACATTTATTTGATTTCCAGGCATCAGGCTTGCAATTGTTAACCACTGTCACTAACTGATTAGACACTGAGCAGTTCCAAAAATACCACTCTGGGGGTGACAATTTTCTGTCATGTGAAATCTGACATCTTCGGAAAAACATGGTGCCTGGACACATGCAGGCATTTCATAGCTTTTAGATATTAGCACCAACAATTATTTCTGCTTCACTTCTTACACTTTTTGTGAGTTTTAAATATTTAGAGTTCAGCTTGTTCAAAGATTTATTTTGCTTCATTTTTGATATTTGCTTTTTAACCGTCACACCTTCCTTGTCACTGCTTTCGACATTCTGAGAATTTACATTTCTAACTTACTGAGAATGCATCAAGGGATTTGGTGCTGGTACTGATACACAGACTCACTCCACGCTCACTTTCTTACCTTCAAATGCCATTGAGATGTCCTGGTTACAGCGCTCTCCTCAACTATTGCTCAGGTAGCCTGACTCCATCATTGTTGATTAAATCCCCAAACAAACCAAACCTAAAATCTAATTACTGTGGCACATTTTTTCACATCAAAGGGACTTTAAAGTGTACAGAGGTGGTAACAACACATGGTTCCTGAGCTCCCTTTCCATTTTAGGGACATTACACTTCTGCTCACTTCACAGCTAACCGTGTATAGCAGCTGATTTCCTGGTGCTAACCCAACAGTTGCACTGATCTATGGATGTCACTGACAGTGAGAAGGTCAGTGTTTCAGCCCCACTACTCTTACACCCTCCTGGATATTACCATACAGAGGGGTGAGTCTCCGGCCTTGAGGGCTGACCCGCTCTTCCTGAAAGCCCATAAATCAGCTGCCAGGGCTGAGGCTCTGTGCCAGCAGCACACTGTTATTTATGGACTGGAGACACGTTTCAGGTGCAGGGCGAGGCTGAGAGCAGATGAAGCTGTCCATGTAGACACAGCAATTCTGCAGAATGAAGCTGCTTCAACAAGAAGGCCTTGGGCACTCAAGGACTGTGCAGCCCAGCTTTTAGTCAGGTGTCAGAACACTGATTAAAAGGTGCTCGCTTTGGCAAATGGCTCTGTTGTAGGCTCCTTTGCCACCACCATCGTCCAGACAACACTCTACCTGTAACACACCTACCCAAACTTCTGCTGGGCTTTGAAACAAAAAGGAGAGACATTCTCACAAACAGCTTTTGATTAAAATAGAAAAAAATATCAACTTAAAATGTAATTCACTGCTTGTATGATATTTTGCTTTTATTCTAATAAAAAGGCAATCATAATCTGTCACAGATTGTTGTTCCCCAGCAAAAAAGTGTATCACAATATGCACTGACTGCAAATGCCATATTTAAATATTCAACACAGCTGTACTTGTGGAGACCTGACAGAGAAAATTCCCCTGCTCTCTCTTCCTCCTCATTCAGCAAATCAGGCAGAGGATTTTGAACATAAATTCAGAAAGTATTTTTGTAAATAGAATATTTCAGCAGTTAAGACTGTGGCTTTAAGCAGTTCTGTCTCTCCGCACATTCTCTTCCTATGCCCTGCTGGAAATAAATCAAACTCTTAAGCTGCAGCAATAATCTCTAAGAGACAAAACAGATGGAAAAAATAATGGGATAAAGTACCTTATGAGCAAGATTTTGGCAACACAAACCCAATGCTTCTGTTCTTCACCTAAATGTTTAGACTTGCAGCAGTCAAAACCAAAATAAAATTGTTTTTGTTTTAAATATGTGACACACTTTTTATAGAGAGCACACTTTCCATATGAAAAAAAATGACACAGGGAAGAATTACTCTAATAAAACACAATACTTCAATACTATTCACTAGATTTTGCCAAGAGCCCCCAGAAAGAAAGAAGGCCCTACGTCCACGTGGAGCCACTGCAGCCCTCCAAAGCCTGCAGCACAGAGCCCCAGCCTCACTCAGAGGGGTCTCAAGGGCACAGGGCGCAGGGCAGTCCCGAGTGCTCCCACCACGGTCAGTGCTGGGGTGAGCTCACGGGGATCCCCCAGGCCATGGAATGCACACCACGCCCCTCCTGCAGGGAAAAGCAAGGCAGGGTTATGGTGGGAACAGCTGCATGGAGCAGGCATGGAGCTGCTTGAAAGGAGCCTAGAAGAGCACCAGGTTTCACTCCTTTTATTACCTTGTCTCCCCACTACACACCTTACCCTGTGTTGTCTTACCCCAGTGGCCCCGGGTGTGCCATCCCAATTTCCCTTTTTCGGAATTTATTTGATGCTTTTCTCAATCATCTGCCACAGCAGTTTCCTGAGTCCCCATTTCTTCATTTATAAGATTTCTCCACTTCTCACACTGTTATTTTGTTATTGCAGCCACAAATTACTGTTAGCCTGGACAGCTTGGACTTTCTCTTTGATTTCTAGAGGGTTCCCACAGTTTCCTTTATTTCTGTTCAGTGTGTGCCCTTCTGTGGCCAGGGTAGGCCACTTGCTGGGGCACTGTTTGGGTATCAGCAGCTTCTCACGCTGCTGTCTCAAAGCACACAGTCAGGACAGGCTGCTTGTGTAACTCTAATGAGTATAACAAACTTGCAGTGAGATGTATCAATGTGCTGAAGGACATAAGACTAAAAATGGCAAAGTATCTACCCAAGGATCCCTGTGCAATCTCAGACCTACAGACTTAAATTCTTGCAGAATGTTTGAGGGTATGTAGCTAATACCTTGAAAGAAATGCATTTTACAGAACCTATTTTGACTAAGAAGTGGGAAAGAAGAAATTAGAATTAGGGACATGGAAACCTATACTGATATGTAAGTAAAAATGCGTGCATGTTTGCATGTAAAATCATGCAGCTTAAAAGCACACACAAGCTTTAGGGGTTTTTGGTTACTTGGTTTTAATCTTTTCCTAGTCATGATCCTCAAATTGGGTTTTCTATAATTGGTTTTAGCTGAGCTATAATGCATTGAATTTAGAAACCTTAAATCTTCTTCATCTTATGTTGTTTTTTGGAGATGAATACTGTAATAAATTTCATTTCATCCTGGTAACAAGTGCAAGAGTTGAGCTAAATATTTACTGTTAGGAAAAATGTAATGCTTTTCTTTTTGAAGCAGAGCAGCTGCAACACCGCCTGTAAATGTTTGTCATTTTTATTTCAGTATTAATAACCCTGGTTTTATGACCTCATTCAAGAAGCCCACAAGAAGCTGGCTGTTCTTTTTCTATCATGTTTGTGCCCTTTACATCATTTCCTACTTCTAATAACTAATGATGATAGGTAATTACTTAACAGATGGTAAAAGCTCTTTAATTGCTTTTAAGGACTACTGAGCTCTGCTGCATTTTGGGAGCATTAACTTCTGTGACTTTCCATCTTCCTCGGGTCATTCCAAGTTTGTTCAGCCATCATTAAATATTCAAGGGCTTGGGATTTTTTTTTTTTT
>VXAC01003198.1:59517-93777 GCA_013399225.1 Rhipidura dahli
TTTTTTTTTTTTTTTTTTTTTTTTTAGTCCAGAACAGGAGGTTAGTAACACGCTGCTTCAAACCATTGTTATTTCAAATACATTTCTTTTGTGAGGTCACTCTTAACACCAAGAAGCCACGAGCCCTCTCTTTGCCCCTCGGGTGTGATGAGCACAGCAGCCTGTGCAGCCCAGGGCATCTGACCTTTAGTTACCAGAGACGCAGTTCTCTCTCTTTCCTGCAGCAGCAAACTGTCACATCATTAACAGGAGGCTGGGGGGAAAAACATCAAATCTTAAAACTTAAAGGGGTTGGTCTCATTAATGTCCTTACACTGCATTTGCATTATCTCCTGAGTTACACAGGCAGGAGAAATTCCAGATCAGAGAGGCCAAAAGTGAGGGATGAAATTCATAGTTTAACACACACAGAGTAAGTGACCCTCTCTGTAATTCCTTTGCACTCTGAGCAAGTTGCACTTTAACCATGGTGAGTGCAGGCCTAATTAGTCAGACACACTGTACAGCACCAGCAACTGTGCCTCTGCTGTTCCAGTGCTACCAGCTGTTTGTCTGGGTCTGCTTGGAAATGTGTACGAGGAGCTGTGGCTAAAGACACAGAATTGACTAAAAAATAATTTACACAGCAGCACAAATTAGCAAAGACTATGTCTAGAAACAAATAATTCATTTTTATGCTCGCCGCTATCATAAACTCTTGCATTTTGCATGAGACTGTTAAATTGGAAATAATAAACAAATAAAGTTAGTAGGATTTCTTCAGCTTTAGGATCAAACAGCCCTCCTGGTATATAGCTACAGTTACAAATGATTAGGTTGTACGTTTCTCAGCTGATGCAAAGAGCTGCACACAGATTACTGGACACATCACACATGAGCTCTCGTTAAGTGTGCCCAGAAGTGTGATTCACGGCTAAAAATAAATGTTTATGACTGATTTGTTGCTTAAAATAAAATAGGTACATAATATAACAAATGGATTATAAAATAGAGGCTGTGAAACTTCTATTTGAAGTGAATATTGTAAATATCCCTCTCTATTTCTCACCCTCCTATGTCAGTGTGTAGTTATACTGCTGCAGCTGTCCATCCCTGTGTAGCACTCAGTGGCACTGCCACCTCCTTGGCATTGGTCAGTGATTCAATATTTCAGAAACAGCTCCTAGGGTCAAACAATGCACTTGTTCTCATAACTAAGGGAAGTGCAGTGTGACGTGCTGATTTTCCTCTGCACAGCTCTGAATTGCTCCGAGCACAGGTACCAACCTCCCATGTGTGTGCACCGAAGCTGAGTGCCTCCTGCAACACTGCAATTCTACTTTGGATTGAGAAGAAAATGACAGTGGTTTGCCCAATGCAAACCCAAACGTGACCTCAACTTATATTTTGTTCAACAACCTCCAGAACACTTAGTAAACTGCTTTTCTAAGGGGATTATGTTCACACATAGGGTGATACTTAGAATCATCACCATACAAAAATGGACCCACTAGGTATTAATTTTTGATACAATAAGCACTTCCTTTGCAATTCCATTGTCATGTGGCCTCACTGTACCACAAATTTAGAGTGTTGCTGCATTGTTTTGTACCATGATTCTTTATGATTTAGCAAATCTAAGCAGATACAGCTGACTGTATAGGTTATTTGCATTTTCTGCTCTTTAGGAAGGTAACAGATACAACCTAAAAACTTTTACAATAGCACTACCTTTGCACAGCTTAATAAATTGTTATGGATAAGCAAAATCCTCAATTATGTTACATTCTAAATTACCCTGGGCTTTACATGAGTTTGTAACAGATAAGGAAAAAAAATGAATAAAACTGATAACAAACCAACTGTAAGTCTGGGAAGGTTCAACCTGAGAGGAAGCTCCAGGAAGTGTCCATGCCTGAAATGCAAGGCAGAGAACTTGTGCCCCAAAAATTCTTCTGAGATGCTCTTTAAAAAATTATTTTTAAAAATTAATCTCAGAAATAATTATTTTTGTATTTTAAATATATTGGTGAATCAAGCAAATTGATACCCTGAGACTCCATAAATAGTAGTTCATGTAATATACAGTATTTACCCTTGCAGCCTGAGAAAAGAAATGTAATTCCTCTTCCATATCAGATTTTAAAAGCTGAAGCAGAAGACAGATCCTATCCCTGCCTAAAAAAAATGTACAAGGGGTACTGCTAGAAAACTGAGTGTTCCTCACGCTCTTTGAAGTCCTCCAAAAAGCACTAAAAGCAAGCACTCTGCAGGAGGCTCCCTGAAGCCAGCAGGATTAGACCCGGGAATGGTCTATCGCCTTAGTTCCAGTCCATGACTCCCACTCCCAG
The DNA here is from genome assembly GCA_013399225.1 of Rhipidura dahli. Classification (NCBI taxonomy): domain Eukaryota; kingdom Metazoa; phylum Chordata; class Aves; order Passeriformes; family Rhipiduridae; genus Rhipidura; species Rhipidura dahli. The sequence continues at coordinate 61,848 of VXAC01003198.1, forward strand.
ACAGAGCACTAAGCTCATTCCCAGCAAACCATGGGCTTGCATCAGCCTCCGAGTGCCAGTCACAGCCATTTCTGAGACAGAGCACAGCCCTGAAGCATTCCAGCCTTGCCATCCTTGATAAAAGCAACACATATGCAGGAAGGGGAAACAAAGAAGCACCTATGGTTTAATTAAGGGTTGAAAAGCCACAGCTTTCTTCTAGTATTTGAACTAATCACAATATAAAATTATCATTTGGCAAGATTTTTTCCATTTGCTGCAATTTCACGGCTCTAGCAGAAAGCATGTGCAGGGATGTGTTTTCAAGGTTCTTGGCTAATGGGTTTCTGTATGTCTTCATCATATTTATTTGGATAGAAACAATAATATTAGAACTGCCTCTACAGCCTCTGGGTACTCCAGCACACAACTTGCACTACAGCAAAACTCTCTCACTACTCAAACAGGACCTCTGGCAATTTGTAGTTATATAGAAAATGTATTTTCAGAAGGCAAAATAAGCATGCTGATGTTATTAAACATGACACTGGGTCAGTCTGGGGACAAGTCAAAAAACTGAGCTGGAGAAAATCTAAGTAAATAATCCATATTCCCATCACCTGTGCTGCTAAAATTGGTTAAAGCACTGCTGGAAGTCATCTCTGAGCCAACGGTCTAATTTATTCTAGAGAAGATAAGAGAGACATCAACACTTGACTGGCAGAGCCCCCACTGCATGGTCCAGGATCCTCTCCCCACACCAGGCATCTGCCTGAAGCATACTTGGATTTGCTGTCTCCTTTCCAAGGACTTCTGGGACATGAGAGTAAAGGAGATCTCACCTTACAAAGAGCTGGTTACACTTGAGATCTCTGGACTCAGGGGCCCTCTGGAGTTTGCTGGTGCAGAAGTACCCACGAGGAGCAGGGGCAGTTCCTGAGGACCACTTCATCCTGAGGAAGAAAGATGGAGAAAAACTCAGTACTCAGGTGGTTTGACAGAAATGAGAGTACAAGAACAACTATTTTTCATCCTTTGGTTGGAACCAAAAAAGTTCTCATGAGCCAAATAATGCACCAAGAGGATCAGGTCAAACTCAATAGATCCTGTTCAGATTTTTGCCCTAATGACCAGTCAGTGAGTGAGTGTACGGAAATACTTAAATAATGCTTCTGTGGAAAGGTATCTGAGAGAAATACCAAGCACTGCTGCCAAAGTACTGTGAAAGCTGGCAAATCCAAATGACTTTGATAGAAGACTTCAAGACTGTGAAATAAACTTTACAGCATTTATTTACCATCCCAATAATCCTCACCAAATAGAGGCTGTGAATCTTCTGCAGATTGGGAGGTTAAGGAGAAGAATAGAATGTTGGTAGTAACGTCTGTGTTTCATCTACATTTTTACACTCTTTTTAACTTTTTTTAAACTTGATTCCACTCTAGTGGAAGGAAAAATAATTAGGAGGGAGAAAAAAATCAGCTTAAGTGAAATCAAGGCTTGATTGTTAGGTAGCAGCTGGGATTCTGACGGTCTGGTGCTTAAACAAACCGACACGGTGCCTTCAGGAGCTCCACAGTGCAACCACCATCTGCAACTCTGGAGCTCAAGGAATAGCAGCGTGGGAAATAAATGATAGGAGGTAAAGAGAACTCATGGTATTATAAGTTTACCCCCTTTTCTTTCTCTATTTAATTTTCCAGGGGTGAAGTGACCAAAGAAAAGAGAGAAACAGATTGTCATTTATTTTAGTTGGGTTTTTTACAGCTAAAACTTTAAATATTTATAAAAGGTACAGCATCACTGTTCCTGTGTCTACACCAGCACCACCTTCATCGCTCTGAACTGTTTACAAGTGTATTTGCATTTAAAGAAGCAATCTTTCTTATCCTGCTGATGTGAAATAACAAGCATTTTGGAATGAAATGGTAGTTTTCTATTTTTAAGCACCTGCAAATAACGTTACATCCCATAGTCTTAGTCTGTACAATTATTATTATCCATCTGATGAAAAGGAAACCCTATTTTTACTGGCAATAACAAAGAAATTTAGACCAGGATAATACATTATGCATTTTTCACAAAGGTCCCATCTATGGATGAGAATTTCTTGCTATAGTAAAAAGGTTCTAAAACCTCGTTACTGAAAAAACAGTTATCTTGGAAAACAGGATTAGACAATTTCCTTTAAAGCTCAACCATTATGAAGTGTGTTTGGGGTTTTTTTTAATCCTTGGAAATCCACCTTCTCCTCTAGCAGCTTGGAGCTTTTTTTCTCTTTATATTAAGTAAGGATAGATTTTCTTACTTATACAGAAAGCCTGTGGAAAGAAAAATCCTGCTTAATTCTTCACTGCAGATCTTTGAGCACAAACTTCCACAGAGTGACGCTACATTGCTCTGAAAAATGGGAATGAAGTTCAGGGTGCAGATTACAGACTTGGGCTCTGCTCTAGAGAGATACCTTAAGCAGATAAAGATGAATCTTATTAAGATAAATCCTTTCATTTCTGCCCTTGGACTCTGGAACAGGTTGAATGTGATTCAGGAAAGATTGTATCTGAACTCTGGACTTTCAAAGAACTGAGAAAAACTCATGTGCCCACTTCAAACCTCTCTTTTTGACCTGGGAATACAAACCGTGCCCTGTGCCACTGTGTGAAGAAGTGGCAGAGGAAGGGGCACCAGGACACACCTCTGGAAACAGCTGGAGAAATTTAAGACTTCCATGCTGCTGAAAATATTATTTGCCCAGTGGGTGCATTAATTTTCTTTGAGCAATGTTTTGTTCTTTAGCTGTCTCTAGCATTTGATTTGGGAAAATGAACTGCTGTGTGGATGACAGATGTTTGAGTGAAATCATGGATCATGATTTGGGGAAAATGATGGATAACATTCTTCACCCATTTACTTGAGGCACTTTTTCCTCATTAAAAATGTATTTCATGCAAACTGAGTGCACCGTATAATCCTGTAGCTATGCAAATAAAATTCACTTTTGGATTAAGAATACATCTCTTCAGCTTGCATGCAGAGGCATGAAGTCATCTATCTTAGTAGCTTTAGCTTGTGAAAGCCAGAGGGAGCAGCATGAGGAGTGCAGAACCGTGGTACAGGTAGATGTGTATGCAATCCAGGTGCATTCTGCCTTTGCTGGAGACTGGGGGGGACAAGAACACGGGCTCTTGAACCTCCTTCCACCAGGAGAGGGCTACCTGTGCTGCCTCCTACAGATCTTATCAGTATACCCAGCCCAAGTATCTTGCACTTCAATGATTCTGCTGGAGTAGCACCAATCACACCAACCAGCAGAGATCAGTTCCTTACCTTCTTGCCCCTGTCCATTGGCAGTGCCTTTCCCAGACTTGCACTGAACTGGGATTTCGGGAAGCTGGGGTTATACTGTAGGTCTGGGTGTGGGCAGGCTGTGACCCAGTGGGGTCTGCAAATGCTTTGTACTTCCAAAGCCTGCATGAATAATACCAACCCATTATTGAATGACCATTGGAAAAGGATCCAGCAACAAGTAAGCCATTTCATAAGAGCACACAAAAATAATTACCCTAATACATCTCTATCCAGGGAAAATGCACTTTAAATCTCATGGGAAAATGGGTTCTTAGGGGCTGCAACACCCTTCTGCCAATTCAAGGCTCACAGGACTTAGATAATACTGAGTGAGAGCTTCCAGCATTTTGCCATCCTCTGAACTTAACTAGAGATGTGAAAATGCTGGTTTGCCAATTACCAGACAGGGCATTTCCCCTGACTGCTCACAGATTAACTGTCACGAAAATATATCAGTTCTGAATGTTTCTCACTGGAGCATCACGTAAACACTTGCAGAAAGGGAAAAGCAGGAAAACTTTGAATTATAAACAAAAGAATTTGGAAAATCATGATCAAGATTTAAAAAACTGTGCTTGCAAATAAGCATGAAATATTTCCATAGACCCAGGAATTCAGATGATAAAGTGCTCAGAAATGTTCTGCCAGAGGGCTATGTTTTCCCCTTCAAGAAGTTTTGATACATCAGCAGCCATATGCTTTAATTTACTGGTTTATGCTAATTTTGGTGACATTTTGCTTCTGATGAGAAAAATCTAAGTGATCTAAAAATCTATGTGATGTTTCAAAATGAGTTTTCACTTAAAATGTATAATACATATGCGCAAACAGATTTTGATATTGTCAAAACATCTCCAGCAATACAATAACAACAGGAAAATAAGTAGGAGCCATGGAAGAAGAATAATAAATTGCCACTGAAGGAGACTGGGGCTTGGGGTCATGGAAAACCTTCCCTGTTGTTAGACAATTATCTTTTCCACTGGCCAGGCAACATTATTGCTTTTGGTCAGCATGTAGGGACTGGATGTGCATGTTCTTGATTCTGCCTCACTGAAGGGAATGGATTAAATGATCTCTTGAGAAAACTTCCAATTACAAATTTCTTTAGCTTTATGTTTTCTATAAGAAACAACCAAATGCTCGAGTTACTGATTTCACAGACTAGCTTTTTGAATCTACTCCATTAAAACAATGGTGATTAAAGAGTATTCTGAAATTCTGTTTCCATATAAGCTAGAGATATTAAAATAGACGTGGTCAAATACAGGATACTATGAATACATGAAATCAGGATGTATTTACAAGACTGCAGTAAAATATTTGCATTGGCATTAGGAAAACATTTGGGGAAATTCCCAGGTCTAGCTGGGATGTGGCACTTCCTGACTGAATTATAGTGTGGGTTTTGACAGTCTGTCTGTAGGTGAATATCATGGCCAGGTCATCAGTAACAAGTCTCCAACCAGTTTCCAGTGAAAGATTCATAGACTTGAACTGATCCTTGTTTCTGATCCTGGTTTTGAACCCGTGGAGTCTTTCAGTGTATGGCTTCAAGCAAACTTGGTGCTGTTCTAAGCAACTTTGGATATCAATACTTTTGAGAATGAAAAAGGGAAATTGTTCTTTGACCCTGATTTATGAAATAACTTGCACTCTTTCTAACCCATAAAGAGTGCATTCATTTTTGTCTTACAAAAAAAGCCAATTATGACATTTTGCCAGGGATGTTCTTTCCAATGAGATTCAGCTACTGCCATCTATTGATATATATTCTGAAGGGTCACTGAGTACATCTTCCCTGTACCTTTTCTTAGAGGACTGTAAAATATCAGGGGTGAGAAAAGGATACAAAGAACACTTCTCCTTCCCAGCAGTGAAAAGCAGGGATTTGGAACAGGAAGAAAATTTCAAGAGTAGTCTGAGGGTGGGATAAAGGCACGCGCAGATTTTATTTTAGAGGTAAATTTTCCAACAAGATGGGCAATATCCACACATAGAGGGGTGATTTGTCACTAAATGACTTGTCTAAAAACCAGCCTGATGTGAGTAGCTGTGTTTTCCTCATTAGCTCATATTTCGATGAGTTGGTTTATGTTCAGCTCTTTAACATCAGCCCAACCTCACCGGACATGCAAATCCTCCAAGCCTTTGGACAAGGGCCTATTTCCAACCATCTGTGGAAGGAATGCACTGACCTGAATTAATTAACTGAAATTAAGCCAGTTTTTTAAAGGGATGACACCAAAGCAGGAGATGCACTGAACTGGAATAAGAAGTGAGTTGTGACTTCCAGCAAAGCCCTGACTATGTGACGGGCAGCAAATTGTGAAGCTGAAGAAAGCAGCTTGGGCAGAGTGACCTCATGGGAGTGGCAGAGAAAACAAGGAAGGTGCCAAGGTAGCATTTAGTAATTTCTTGTTGTTGTGTATCCCAGAAAAATACTGCCATCCCTCAATCCTTCTTTTGGTTTCCCTGGTGCTGAGCAGCAAACAGTCATTATCTGCTCCAGCCTTAGACCCAGGGTCTGACAGCTGTATAATAGACCTAAGGGCTTTTCAATGTTATGACTTTCCCTTTCTCAAATAAACAACAAGGCTATTGCCAGGCTTTCATGAAGATTTCTTCCCTCACTGCCTCTTTTACCTCTGATCTTGCAAAAATAAGAATTCTTCCCTTCTTAAAATGAGCTTACCTTGTCTGAACAGAAATCTGCTTTATTAATTTGTTTTCAGCTGAGACACAAAATATCCACTGCACACTTCCTGCACTATGTCAGCATCTTGCTAATTACTTAAACACTTCTCTTTTTTTTTTTTTTTTAATGAGACATATTGGGGAGAGGCAGAGTCTGTCTTCAGTTACTCATTTCATTTATTCAAATTACAGCTTTCCAACCCAATACAGCAAAACAAGCGCTCCAGGGTAAATTTGGAAGTCTGTTCTGTTAGGATCCCCTAAGTACAATGCAATTAGAGCCATGCCATGAATGACTAACACTTTAGAAGCAATTATTTCATGACGAGGTAAATTTCTACCTCACAAATATTTCTCAGGTTTTTGTGTGCTGGTGCTAAGAACATTAGAGAGATGAAACAAGCATTTATAATCCTGAAGGGAAAACAGAGAGATCTTACTCTTGTTGGAGGCAGCTGAACTGGAGCAGCAGGGAACTGGAAGGTGACAGAGGCCTGAAGGCTCCCTGTGTCCCCCGGATCAGGCCCTGCAGAGGTTGTTGATCCTGTTGTCCATGGTCAGGCTCACCTGGATGAGAACACCACTGCAGTGCAGCATGGCACAAAACCATGATGGACACTGAGAAAATGAAGGGAATTAGCATTAACAAGCCAGTTAGCTGCTCTATGGGAGAGTGCTAAAGGCATGGATATCCCATCTGACATCAAGACTCTTCCTCAGGGAATTACAACCACCTGTTGTCTACTAGGAATACACAAGTTTGGCTATTTCTTTAATTTATGCTACTGCAGTACTTTGACAATGGGTCAACAGCTGAGTTAGAGCTCCCAAAGCTCCTCGGTTACCTTGTGTGAAATATGTAAATAAAAATAAATAGTGCATTATTGCTAACTCACTAAAATGCTATGCAAGAATAATAGGTCTTTTCCACTTGAAAATGGAGCTCCACACTTCAGGAGTGGCATTCCCACCCCAAGGACTGCAAGCTCACCACAGGCACGTTCCTCCTCTCATTACTGCCCTGTTTCCTTTTCCAAACAAAAGTTACACTACTTACTATTGTAACAGCCTGCACATAATCTGCTGAGAATAAATACCCATGTAATGAGCCTGAAATGATATGGTAATTTCTTAATTCAAAATAATTACATGGCTATTTGTGCCCTCCAAAATAAGGTATTACTTATTCAGCCCAAACAAATTGCTGTTTGCCCAGGTTCTGAACTCTGGTAAACAGTAGTGCAGCAGTCATCTGCATACTGAATCCTGAGACAATTTTATGTTAGATGTTTACATACACAGAACTGGAAACAAATATTTGTCAAGGCAACAAGCAGCTTTTAGCACAACCAAGGGAAAAAACCAAACCAGAAAGCCTTTGGAAATAGGACTGAAAACACAGCCAAGTCAAAATGCTACAAGGGCACCAGCTGGCTCAAAGTCACCGAAGTGCCCTCTAAAACATCTCACAAGCTTGAAAATGTTAGATAAGAGGATGGGAATTGTTTAGTTTATTTTGGCTTGTCATTTGTTTCTGAGTTGAGTGCCTATCTCCCTGTGTCACCTGGAGATACAGATAGGAAAGCCACCACAGAAATGAAAATGGAAAGAAGAAAGGAAAGGAGTGAGGGCAGACAGACCCTCAAGCCATTGATTCCAGCCAGCTTTCCTCAAGTCAATAAAACATCTTCCACTGGCTTTGATGAGGGCTGAGCAGGCCTAGATTTCAGAGTATTAATGAAAGATTTAAAATCATCTCCTTGTGAGCAGTAGTAAAAGGCTCTCCATGAATGTGAATAATGTGAGCTGGAGTCATGACTATTGACTTCTCAAATTTCATGCTCTCTCAGACTACAAAAAAGACTGATAATGAAGGCCTTGGAACTGGACTGATGCTGCTTTGTGAAGGAAGGCAGAACCCTTCAACACCCAGACTGGAGATCAAGTACCTCACAGACACCCAGTGAGTGAAGCACACGAGTGGACTAAATGGAGTGCACTACTTTTTAGCTGAGATGATTCACTATTTGGGCCTGGAAGGAAAATTAAATCCACGCCTGATTTTCTACTCCTCTATTACACAGCTACACTTCAAACACATTACGTTGAGTTTCATAGCTGTATTTATATTCCTGGAGTTCCAGATTTAAGGAAGAAGACATAGATGAAAGAGCTGCATGCCATTTCCTACTTCCAGGGGGAAAAAAACCAATGAAATCAGCAGAAATCTGGTCTGTCCTGATTAAGTACAACTTGGGTGAGAAATAAAACTCAGTAGCCAATGTTTCCACTTGAAAAAATAGGCAAACTGAAGAAGCAAGATGTTCAGAGGTTCACAGATTACAAAGAAATAATACATACTCTGTTCAAACAAGGATTTGCAACTTACAACAGGGTGGTCCAAAGGGTATGATGAATCAAACACAACCACTGTTTGGCTTCCAGAAGCACCTTGCATCTGCCAAGAGTCATCTAATGTTTTAAATCTACAAGAAAGCAGAGAACACAAATTTTTCTAACATAGATGCCAAAATAGTAAAGCTTCATGTGATTTGAGTGGTAGCATTCATTTTTATGCATACTTTGAAATTTTTGTTTCAGCATTAAGTATCTCTTTATCCATTCATATATTACAGCTGGACTATTCCAATACTTTCACTTAGAATTCCTACTGCAGAAATATCAGCACTGTACTCTCTGCTTCGTTTGCTGAAGATGTTCAAGGTGCAATTTGGAACACTTGACCTTACCAGAAAAAATTGCAGCTTTCTCCAGCATCATTAGAGTTATCATTAAAATCCCTCATCGTTGTTTTGCATTGTTTAGAAACAAGCTGCATATAAGAATACAACCCAACACTATGTGCTGTGCTATTTACCTAATTGTTTACCCAGAATTCAGATTTTTTCTCTCTCATTATTTCTATTTCTCATGGCTCAGGAAGCAGGTTAGGTGCAGTGGGAGATTGTCTTCCTGGAAGCAGTTTTCTGGTTGCGTTCTCTGAGGCTGTGTCACAAGGCTGAGGTGTCCTATAGCCCCTTCCCATGGCCAGCTACCTCCAGGCTGCTTTCTGTGCTCGTTCCAGGACAATTTAATCCAGCCTTGCTCTTTGCTAGGGCTGCCTCGCCATTCTGCACACCAGCACTGCTCTAAGTGCTTTTGATGCTAAATTAGTTGCATATTTTTGTGAGAACATTGTGAAGCTCTCTACGGTTTTCTACATGGATTCTTTAAAGCACCACAGGAGGAGAAAAACCCAACCACAGGGCCCAACACTGGAAATTCTGGTTCTAGCAAGCAGTGCATGCAGGTGCTGTTGTCCATTCTGAGTGATGATGTCCAGATTATTTTGAACACGTCAGCTAAAACATTGGCTTTTATTCCAATCTAAGTGTCATTATATCCACTCAGATAAATTTATTTCTCCACCTCAATGATATTGCTTGTTTCAGCTTGCTTGGTTTTAATTCAGGCCTGAGCTGCTCTGCAATCATTTGTTCAAGTTTATGACACTACACATTGTTGCCTAATAGCTTCGTTTTGCTGAGTTTCCATTTATTACTGTCACTATTACAGCAGGATTTAAATTTTTGTAACTTGCCTATCCTAGCATGAATGTAATTTCATTGACATTTAACACTGATCCTGAAGGCTCCTCTTTGACTGTTTGTCACCTAAAGATCAAATACTTTTGCTGCTGACTTTTAAAATCAATTATAATCTTGCAGGATTTGGCTCAGAGGATAACCCAAAGTGAAAGGCAGGGAGTCTTAAGAGAGAGAGTTTCCCAATGCATTACATGAGATTGATTTTTCATGTGCAGAAACAAAAGGTCTGCTAACGAGAAAAAAAAGAAAAAGAAAAAAAAATTCCAAATCCCTCAAAACAAACAAAAAATCCCCAACCCAGAGTCAAGTCTTTTCTACAATACCTGAAAAATATGAATAAATCTGGATTTCAGTCACTGAAATTTTAGAATCTGGTGTAAAAGAATTAAATATCCATCAATAAACCCCTTTATTTAAAATTATGAAAACTTACACTCAAAATCTATTTAAACTATAATTTATAATTTTTATAACAATATTTCTCTCTCTGCTTTCCAATATTCATAGTTTCATAAACTCACTGTGAATTAAATCTCCAAGTTCAATAAAAAAATTGAGGCAAACTGAAGTTCTGTGCTGGGTGCTTTTCCATCAAGAGATAAACAGATAAAAGCTTTCACTTTCAGAGTCGTTCCTTGTCTGTATAAATGACAAATACAGATTAATGGAATCCTCAGAAAAAGAAAAATAGATTATCTTAATGGAATGAGCAAATGTTTCCTTGAAAATACCCTTTCACACTATGCACCATAATTGTTCTTTAAATTCCCAGCGAGAGCATACATTTGCCTCACACTCTGAATTAGGCTGAAAAACATTTTAAGGTAGCAAATTCGAAAACTGTTGGAGGAATTATTCACATATGGGTAAGCAGGAGGGCCACTAAAACCAGATTAAACCTAAATATATTTTAAAGGTAGATTTTAACAGCGTACTGAATAATCACATAAAATAGACATTAAAATGCACGATCTAGAGCAGCAGCTCTCGGTGATTGCTGTTGTTTGACCAATAATTGGGAGAAGCTGGGGGAAAGGCAGAGCCAGGAAGCAGAAACACGTGATGGGAAGTAACTCTGGGGAAAGTGGAGGAGCTGCAGACAGAAAACCTGCCAAAGTTAAGGCAAGGCCAGATGGGCTGGCAGAGAGGCCCAAGGTAATATAATTGCTTACCTGGGAGCGTGTGTGAGCCAGGATCCACAGGATTGTCCTTTCCTGTCTTTCCCAGCTGCACAGTGCTCCAGCTATCCTCTCTCCTCAGCCCTTCTGCTCATCAGCCTCTCCTCCCCATGCTGAGAAACTCCCGTTAATGAGAAAATAGCCATTACAGGAGCAAGCCAGCACTTCCTGGGGGACACAGGGTGACCTTTCCGGATGGATATATTGACATGGAATTCAATTCATGAACTATTAACACGTAATTTTACATAAAAAATACGTCTCACAGTATTTTCCAAATGCCAAAGTTTTCTTCAGAAAATTGAGTACTGGGGTCTGCTTTAACCACATTGGAACAATGTATTATATTAAACAGGACAACACATTCTACTTTAAAAACAATGATTGTCAACTGTATTTTCTTAGAATACTTCCTTCTGGGAATTCAGATGGTTTTAGCACAAGAACTTCAACTTGCTGCAGTCGTGCATGTCATTATCTAGCTACACATATTCCAATTACTTCGTCCTGGGAGAGGTGTCTGTCAGCCCCACAGAGAAAATTGGAGGCCAGGCAATAGTGGCAACAGGCAGGCTCACGACTGAAAGAGAAGGAACCACATCAGCTGCAGTGCTTAAGTGCAGCCAAAAATGCCATAACAAATTATGTCAAAATATGTTTCCAAATCAATGTTCTTTGAAATCTCCATGTGCAGAAGGCAGATTTTAAAATCTTGTCTTCTCTGGAAATAAAAAAACCCCACTGAAATATCCAAGGGGAGGACAACGTGTAATTTCCTCTCATCTGCTTGTGCCTTCTCCCCATGTTAGGACACAGCCTCAGTAATGGCAGGCCTTAGCAGTGAGGCTAAGGGGAAAAAATTATAAAGTTAAAAAGTTATAACTTGGGCTCCACAAGAAAAGTTAGTATGACAGACATGAAGCTGGGGAACCCTATCAGTGCAATCAAAGTTTTACCTGGGGAAGAATTTTGTTATTGAAATCTAAATACAAATAAACATACGTGTAATGTAACTGTTCATGCACACACAAGACACTAAAAGCAAAATCACAGAGATGTTCTGTCTTCAGAGCTCAGCATTAATTTACTTTCCAATTCCAGTCAATTTGTTATCACAAATGCTCTCAATTAAAATGTTTTATTTGATACAGGGTGAATTAAATCAATCTTTTTATTCTGATGATAGAGATGCACTTAGCAGAATATAAAATAGTGATTTAATGGCTACTTAATGGTCTGAAGCTTTAAATGAACAAATCATAAATTAAGGTTTTTGTAGCCTTTTATACTTTCCCATTTGGATCCTAAAAAAACAATTTGTATTCATTATGTAGGTCTAAGATAGAATATCTAGCTCCCCAGTGACATTCAGCTGCATTCCAGTATTTGTCACGAGAGTGTGCTTGACACTGCTGCCTTTGGAGGAGCTTTTAGTTTAACGTGTGGGACACAGCCCTTCCTTGGACAGAAGGATTTCAAACTTCTCCAGGTGACTCTGATTCTGCTCTAACATCCAGACTGAATCACACTAAATCCATTTCTTTGTCGGCAGTTCACTTCATCATTTCAGACCAGGCAGGAGGGATGGATCTTTGAAACCCCCTATGAAAACTGAGCACAGAACCTGGGTAAGTAAATAGTAACTTTGCAGTGAGAGTGTCTGAAAGAAATTCCTTCCCAAAAGTGCTGGCAAACACTGCCACTTGAATCAGATCCACGAGTCAGTCTCCCTTTCTTCCTGAGTCACTGTTGATTACAACACATCAGTGATTTAGCAGTCAGGAAAAAAAAACCATTAAAAATAGCTCCACACGCACTCACACATATATTTATGGGAGTTTTTAAAGATTCATCTTGGGGTAAAAATATAATTTTTGGATGAAAGTATTTTGAGTGAAAAAAAAAAATTTTGGAAAGAAATAGTCAAAGCTAAAAAAAAAGAAAATCCCTTAGTGTTTTCTCTCTGAATATAGTCTGAACTTCTAAAACAGAATTTATAGTATTTTTCTTCCAAAATACCTGACTTGGTGCATTCTGCAAGCAGAAAGTTTTTATATACTATTACCAAAAGGAAAAATAACTGTTCTAACAATTTAATTCCATTTCCTGGGAATTCCTTTTTTCCTCTTGTGGGCATTCTGAGCTAATCCCTTTCCCTTTAGCCCTGGTAACTGCCAAGAGGGCACACTCAGCTGCCCTCAGTGGTGCCACCAACGGGCTCTGCCTCAGCTGAGCCCTAACGTGGCGTGTTTGCATTTCCCCCTGCGCTGCACGTTTGTGCTCACTGTGATTTTACAGGCACTGTCATCTCCAGGTCACTTCAGTCATTTCTGCCTCCTTTGCAGTTTCTTCCCATTAAGGAGCTGGGTTTGCAATAATTCTCCCCAGACCAATTACTTTTGGAAGCACCATTGTGCCTTTCCTCTTGTCCCCACTCTTAGATCCATTTTCAGCTTTTTCCATGTCCAAAGTCTACCCAGGATTACATAATGACAATATTAGTATCTCAAACGGTACCTGAGAGCTTACATCCTCCTATTTCAAAACCTCATTGTATTTTTAAAAAATAATAAATAACCCCATTTTAATGTCACATAAATTTATATGTGAATCCTCTGTCACAAAAGACTGGTTCAGCTACCTCTGGGACTGTCAGCACAGTAAAGAGATGGCATCAACAAAACAAGCTCAACCAAACAACATAATTCTCCACTTTTCAGGGGGAAAAAAAAAGCTGCAGCAGCAGCATCTCATGCAGTCTGGTTTTTGATTAAAGAACCAAAACAAACCAGTGAAGAAACAATAGAACTTACTATGAGGCCTTCAGAAATCTTCCATCTGCTTGGACTCTTCATATCTCTGTCACCTGGTAGGGACTTGGATATTTTAAACGAATTGGTCTATGGTCGCCTGCAAAAAAAGAAATTTGCATAAAAATCAAGTGCTATTAAATGTTCTGACTAGCAGTCATGCACTTTTGCTGAATTCACAGAACACATACTGGAACAGAGTAAATTAGAGATGTGACAGCTGAACTACTACTGGGGTGTTAATGCCCACCAGTCCTGTAACTGAGTTTTCTGGACAGGTTAAAGCTTAACTAACTTTTTACACTAAGAAAGGCTAACTGCATATTTTGAGATTTCCAGATCACTTCCATATGCTGTGCTTCCTTATGCATGCAGCCTTTTCTCCTGCTGGTGAGGTAGCCAAGCAAATGCTGAATTCAGACACTGAATGCATCTTCAAATAACTACTGAATTTATTACTGAGTAAAAGCAGGTTTCCTATCACTACCCTCACACCTCCTCCCTAGGACAAGTATTTCTAAATTAAAATAATGCATGTAATGGCACCCTAACACATAAGATTTCTTCCAGTCAGAAGGAAATTCCATGTAGATTACTGTAGATCGTGTAATAAATGTTTTATGAGAAGTCAAAATTACAGGGCTCCTTGTCGAAGCATCTTGGGAGTATTGTGTTCTCAAAACACACAGGATTAGCCCTAAAAGACCCCAAACTTCTCTTTAGAAAGCTGTGCTTTAACAGTGAGTTTCTTCCAGAGCTGCTGCTTTCTTTGGGATTTTCTTCTTCTCATTTCCAGCCACCTACTCTGCCCCTAATCCCTTCTACTTTCATCACCCTCCTTCCTCTGAGTTTGGGTTATCTCAGAGGCCAGGTTACACGGAGACTTGTTTTAAAGCACTGGAACATGTCAAAGGGGCTCAGAGAGTCTGACATGTGGGTTTTATGCATGGAAGTACCACAATTACCACCACAACTGATACTCCAAGGGAGAAGTTCCGTGGTAGCTGGAAGAGCCAAAGTGCAATCATGCACACAGTTCCATTTACTGATTTACCCCAAAGCGACTGCAATTCTTTATGCACACTAAATATTACTGTGCTTTGCATAGCTTAAAAGGACCATTGTTCCCTCTCAAGTTCCTCATGAGCCAACAGCAACCACTACTGAAGCAGCTCTTACCTTAACTTTAGACCAGGTTCTTTCTGAAACAATTGTGCATCCCAGTTTCAGAGAATCTGACTTCCCGACCTTGATGCTGTTCCAGCATGGAGCCAGACCATGCTTGGGAACTCCTCCCTGGTTCCACAGGGCAAACACAAGCTGCAAAATCCTGGCTCCAGTAGCATTTTGGCAAGAAATCCTAGAAATCAAGAGAGCTTTGTAAAAGCAAGCTTTTCCATCTAAATTTTCAGTATTACTATTTAATGTGCAAGTTCTCTGCCAAACACTCTTTCATGCAAGTCCATTTGCATTTTTTCTACTAAAGATTGATTTAACAGAGGACTAAGAATATTCTAAGAAGTCACCAGACACAAGAATGGTAGAAAGCCAATGAATGCTTTCAAAACTGCCAAGGATTGATATAAACATAAGGAAGAAACAACAAAGTGCTCCAGTGAAGAGTTCTGACCAAGAACTCTTTCAACAACATCGTGGATTTGCAAGCAGTTGTTGTGTTGAACAGCAAATGCTAAAAGCATTTCAGCTCCTATGTAGCTGCACAAATAGTGTTTATTCACTTTTTAATCCTTAATCTTGTCAATATTTTCTATTTCTGAAATATAGAAATTTATAACAGAGTGCATCAAGATGTTATTTTGATACTTATGGTAACATCAAATCTCCACTAATTAGTGAAAAAAAATATCATCAGTTATAAAAATACTCATTCCTTGAGGTATTGAGGGCATAGCACTGAGAACAGATTACAGCCTCATGGTGAATACATTTTACTAGTATAGATTTCTACAATATCAGGCAAATTTATGAAGAAGATAATTTTTATAGGCTATATTTAGCATTTAGTTTGCCAATTATATTGTACGATTTGGGTATTTCACTAAATGTAAAGCAAAAACAAACTGTGTGCACAGACATATGAGAACATAAATACATATGTGCCTAAATCCTTATCAATGTTTTAGAGTTTTATAGTGCCAATTTTAACATTTTTATATTACTGATGTTTTGCAATAACAGCACAGTGGAGAACCATTCCAGTAGCTCTACACCAGAAGCTTGAAATTTGGTTAAGACATTCTGGGTTTGGTTGTGTTTTATAATTAATATTAACATTACAGTTTTCCAAGGGATAATATTTAGGCAAACAATCAGGAGTTTATGAAAAGTATATGAAAGTCAGCAGTTTTCCAGTTCTTACAAATGTCAGCATATAAATTAGGAGCCACTTAAAACAAAAAGCTACTGATACAGCAAAAGCAGAAATCACAGAACCATCTAATATATTCTGCGAGCATTTGCAAATGATTACTGACTAAACAGTCATCAGTACAAATATTCTTCACACACACAGAAAAGACAATAAATAAAATTACCCATTCGAGTCCTGTATGTGTTTCAGCTGCTGAGTGACTTAGTGAAGTTTTGCTAAAAAACTTCTTTTAAAAAACCAAACTGACATGACTACTGGAAATTTTTTATAAAGGATCTAAGATTTCTGACTGACACAGTTTTTGACACTGATTTTAAGATTAATATCAATATTAATAACATAACTTCCGTGAAGGAAGCCGTAAGTTATTCTGAATTGAGTATATAGAAATGGAAGCATCTTTTAAAAAATATTATATGGTCTATGCTAAGCCATTATTCAGTTGGAGTGTGTTAGGCTGCTTCATTTCACAACCCGCTAAATAAGTTTTATTTCAGTGCTTACTACTTTTCCTGTTGTGAAAAGGAAAGAAAATTTCAGAAGTTACTGATGAACATTCAAACATGGAAACAATATAATTATTTTATGTTCCATATCCTGGTCCTCTCCCTTTGTAAGGAGTAACTGAATTTAGAGGGAGTCACAACCAGGGAAAGTGTAATTAGACATTAGAATATAATATTCCTACAAAGTTTTGATGTTGCTACTGTCTACTGTTGCTGTACTGCCAGAAAGCAAATTGTTATCCTACAGATCTCTAAAATCTGCATTCAGAGCAAGAGAAAGAGTATGCTGAGCAACCAGCAAGAGATGCACTGAGCTCAATTTGATTTATTTGGGGAGCTCCACAATCAGCTAAACCATGTGGGATCAGCATAAGCACCTTCTTCACGAAGCCTGCAGTGTGCACTGTCACTGGTGCCTCCAAGAGTTCTGAAATGGCATCTGACAAGCACCAGGCTCCATTTTTCATAAATATTTTGATAGCTTCTTTCCTCAATGATCGCTTCCCGCGAGCCTCAAGTGAATGAAAAGGAACAGACTCGCAGGTGAGTCACAACTGGAATTTTTCATGAGCTTCCATAAAACAGGTGCTTAGCAGTGAAAAGAGATGTTTAACAGAAGCTGTAGGAGTATTTCTTTATCGACAGGGCCTTCTCCTTCAGCAGACACTGCTGAAGCTCTGGCATTCTGGACTCTTTAACAACAGCTAAGCACTTGGCCGGTCAGTGATTCAGTGACCTGCATGTTTTCCTAAAAAAAAAACAAAAACAAACCAAATATTGAGCTTTTTTCCCCTTCTTCTCATATTAGTCTAAAAATTATTTTGCCATTCTTATCTTTGAAGACAGTCACAAAGGTCTGTGTAAAAAACTATTTCCAAAGAAATCTTTGCTTGTAGTAACTTAACTGATATGTCAATTTTGAAAGTGTTCAAGATGTATAACTCAGGACATGACAGGAAAAGCTGAAATTGTAGACAGTGGGAAAGAATATTTCACGAACGTGTCCATATCCCTCTTGAGAAAATTTAAGTAAACAGGGCATTATCCACCTTCTTAATTATTATTATTTGCTTGCGAGAGTTATGAGTTCTTAGCAAATACTTAGGTCAAAATTTTAAACAGCAGTTAGAAAAAATGGGAGCTTTTTATCCTTCATAAATTTTTGCAAGGATTTTGTAAGGCAAATAGATGGGTTTATGTCACTGAATTCCTTTAAGTATTGATTCTAATCCACCTACACAAAGTCCTGCATGACTCATGGCATAACAATCTTATCACAAACATAGTTTTTAGACTTGAGAAATACATATTTTCAAATTGATCTTCCACGATCAAATAACAATCTCAAACTACAGCTTTCCAAATTGATTTCTACTGTTCTACTGTTTTTGCAAATCAGTTGTTTGCTACCTTTTTCTGTTTTGCCTCAAAGTATCTGCCAGGCTTGGAGAAGCAGTGCACAACGGCATCATCAGGATACAGCTGTTCACTTTGAGGCCTCGGTCCCAAGCCATTAACATCAGTGAAAGGTTCTTATTGATTGCAGTGGATGGCAGAACAAGCTGTACCCAGGATGTGTTGCAAATTGCATTTGATGTGCTCTGGCTTTTTCCCTTTAGATACCTGTGTGATCACAGTGAAAGGCAGTTTAGCTTAATTTCTAAGTAATTTTTAGAAGAGGAGTGCTTTTTTTTCCCAAAGAATTGCCTAAATTGAGTTTCTTCTGATAGCCAATTGGTTCTAAGAATCAAACTTTTCTCTACTTGTTTCTTTTTCAGTTCATCAGCTCTCTCTCAGAGCCTCACACAATATGTTCAGTAGGACCTTGAGAGACTCTGCAGACCCTGCACTGCTGAGGGGTGAAGGTAATGTAAATGAGGGAATGCATTCATGACCTCTGCTGTTCCAAGTTCCTAAGCAGTAAGTTGCTTGCAGAGAATGTTTTTTAGCTTTCCCACTGAATCAGTTAACTGCCTTCCCACTTTAAAAGTTAACAGGGTATGTGTGAGGGTATGGTGGCTCCTGCTGTTGCCTGCACAAACGTGGTACCATCCAGGCTGGATACAGAGCAGCACATTTTACACGGTGCTTGCAAGGCTCTGCAGTAACAAGCAATGCCATGTTCCTGCCCACTTTGCACCGGTGTTAATGCCACTTCCAAATCTATTAAACAGCCATCCATGCCCAGAGTGAATCCTGCCTGCTTGGACATGATGGATCAGAGGCAGAGTCTTTACTGCTTTTTTCCTTGGGACACTGAGATCCCAAGTAGCTGCTTTCCTCGCTCATGCCTCACCAGAAGGTTGTTTTTTCTCAAGTGAACTCAGTGAGGCTTTATTGACCTGAAAATACTCTCACTAAAGAAGCCAAAATGAGTTCCTAACGTCCAGATTCTCAAAGATATAAAAGGTGAGAGTCACACATGAATAGGCAACACACTTTGTGCATTAGTCTACAGAGGACTTCCTTGCAATTCCATACTTTCATGCAAATAAAAAAAGAGTTTATGACTGGTATAATGCTGCCTTCTTTTCTCTTCACCTGGAAGCTTTAGGAAGGGATAAATATGCTTACTTTGTACACTTTACTTTGTATTTCCCAATCTTCTCTTGTCTGAATTTCCCTTTACTGGGTTTAAATTTCAGGATATGATGCCTGAATGTTCTCCTCCTGAAGTGCTAAACACTCTTCCAGGGACACACCCATACCCCCATAGCCAGCAATTAAAAGCAAGTCCTCATGGGGGTTGTGTCCACTCCTCCCATTTCCACCTCTGAGTTTTTGCTGCTAATTCTGATTTACTTATCCAAGTGTTTTCTCCACTTGAAGTGGCTGCTCTACAACTTTATTGCAATTCTTATTTACATCTATCATTGTAATACTATTTGCTAAGTCAGGACAAATTCCTCAATCCTTTTTGTTTTGAAAAGCTTCCAAAGGCAAAGGTGAAAACTGGAATGCTGTGGCTGCTGCTTGTCATTCTGCTCTGTGATCAGAGCACTCAGTACCCAACCTATCAGAAACCTGAACTGGTTTCAGCAGCAGCTCTCAGCCTGCATTCCCACTTTCCATCTTTCTTTCACCTGACTCTGAAGTAGGGGAACGACTCTGAAGTCTGACACCTCAGGCCTGCAGTATTCTCAGGCATCACACTGGAGCACTTTTACTTCTTCTTCCCAACTTTAATATCCACTGAACACACATCAGTACCCTGAAGTTCTTAGGTCAAGAGCAACAGCAATAGCAATTGGTACCTGCAAAATTTTGGGAAGTTGGCCACTTTATTTCTTCAACTTCTTTTTTGGTAGAACATTTCAATCAGACCAAAACCAGTAACATGCTAGATTGCAAAACAATTTTAGTGAAGGTTGGTGTTTTAATTTAGTGAAACAAAAAATAAAGAAAAGCAGGAAAAAAAAGTATTAAGTCAAATCTTTTCCTTCAGTGTAATGGAAAATAATAACTAAAACCACTGTCTCTGAGTCATCCTCAATTAAAATACTAAAAGTTTTGAATTCAGCAGCCAAAGAGATAAATCACTTCTGAGGAACACAGAACAGCAGCAAAAGAAATGCTGTTACCCTTAATTCACCAACGTCAACCATCCTGATTATTTTCTTTTTGTATATGCTTTAAAATTCAAATATATACATTTCTGTTTAAAAATAACTTTGTGTGTATATATATTCTAAATCACAGCTGTGAGTTGTAAGAACACACAAATAAAGACAGAATTTTGAGTAACAGAATATTTTGGCATATATGTTCATTCCACCTTTTACATTTTGCCTAACATAAACATCATTTCTGTTCCTTCCATGGGTAAAAACTGTAGGCATATGTGACTGCAAACACACAGAGCTGGGATTTTGTGTTTTCAAGGTCCATACAAAACAGAAAGAGGTGTTCGCCAACGGTTAAATATTTCTTCTCGGCTTCAACCTCTGTTATTGATCTGGAGATTTATGGCTAAAATTGAGTAAATGATGTGACCTTGAACTAGAGCTCCTTGGATTTAAAGCGCAGCTTGATTCAGCCCTATTTTATATTTTATTTAATTAGACATATATTTTGACTTCTTCCCACGTGTTTTGTCTTTTGAGGGAGAGGGTAAAAGGGACAGGTTGTGATTAAAGCCGAAACCTTACAGCTCTTTCTGTCACCCAGTCTGAGGTGGGCCACAGACATTTTGGCCTGATTTTTCTTTTAATGCTTTCACAATCCCACAGAGATGCCTGCATACACTTACAGCAGTCAAAGGCTCTTAGACAATGCAGTAGGAGTCTCACAACTCTGCTGACGTGTTTATTCCATAAAGTGGTGAGCCACTGTGAGAAATCTCCGTGGCCCATGGCTGCGTTTTTAAAGAAATGCACTGTTCTACGTGAAGATGGTTCACATTTTAGAACAACAACAGCTACAAAACGCTTTTGGTGCCACTGCAAGTCACTTGATACCCACCCAAGTGTGTACATGACACGATTTAGTGTGAGGGGAAAGACCAGAAAACAAAATGTTTGCTTACACTGATCTGGAGTCACACTCTATCAACCTGAAGCAGCGACAGCTTCCAGCAGAGCTGGGATCAAGTAGAAAGCTCTGCTTAGCCCCTTGAGCCACCCAATCCTCCAGCCCAGGGTTCCTCTGGAATAGGAAAACATGCCATTAAAACTCCTGTGTGTACGGGATGGGTCTGCCTGAAGAATTAAAAATGTATGATGCTGCATTCTCCACAAGAGTTGGAAATAAAGTGTTGTAATAATGAAATATTAATATTTAAAGTAGAGAAGTACAACCTCAGAACATAATATATCACACTATAGTTTAGTCACCAGCAATAACTGCTCTGCACTTGTGGACTAAATGTGCTGATATAACAAAGTGAACCAGGTATAGGCTATTTTTACTTCCACATACCTAAATGAAACTAATTTTAATAAAGTTTGATTTGTCTATGACAATGGCTGTCTTTTTAACAGTTACTGCTGACCCTGAGTGCAAAATCTGCTCATAATTTAAAGCAAGTTCAGTTCTATTCAAAGAAACTTTTAAAATAAAGGAAGAAAGAAAGGAGACCTGGATGTTTCAGGAAGATGTTCAGGTGCTGCTGTATTCATCATAGCATTCAGGGGCTTTCAAGAGATACCCTGCCACTGTATCCATTATCTCTTAGCTCGGAATGTCACGGTTTACATGGCAGGAGCCCCAGAGGGAGCGGCACAGCACCGAGCTCTGGTTTGAGGCACCAGAGCTGGAGGCGTTTCCCTGGCTTTCCTGTGTACATGCTGCTGCCTCTGCTCATCAGGAGAGGAGAAATTAACCCAGCACATCCTCAGCAGCACTATTAAGGCTTGCTTTGCACACAAGAGAGGATTATTGTCAATTTAAATAATTTGAGTGTCAGGTTTATCTCAGCAGCATGTCTCCTCACAAGTTGCCACCTCGCAGCACCAGGGAATGAGGAGGTAAGACAAGGGCAACTGTTTTGGCCACCCAAAAAATGGGTGACTCAAAATAGTAAAGAGCTAAATCCAACCGTGGGATGGCAAGCAGGGTAACTGATGGAAGGAGTTTCTGTCTTCAACTTCCCGTGTAATATGAACTGAATGCATACAAAGAAACAACCTCCTACCGACTTTGTAGTTTAGCCATCAGATTGGAGAGTAATTACACAGAAATTTCACAGCAAGTTGAGATAGGAGCAACTAGAGCATCGTGTGGCTCTCAATAATAGCTTGTGGATTAGACACATGCAACACTATTGCTGAGTTGGTAGTTTTAGCTGTTCTGCTCTACCTGGCTTTCAGGTACTTTATATTTTAGACAAGTTGTAAAATCTGAGCACTGAGGAAGCCACACCCACCAAGACAGAAAGTGGCAAAAGTGATAAGGCTAACGGAGGACAGCAACAGGATTAGACAAAAGAGACCATGATTAACTTTGGAGTGAGAGGCATATACAGCTGGACTCAGCATAGCAGTGATAAAATCATCTCCATCATCACCGAGGAAAAGAAGTGTCTGAATTTAAAAAATACACAATCAAGAAATGTCAGCAACTGGCACTATGAAAAACAGAGATGAAATCAGGAAGAGGAATATGGAGAACACTTTGAATGCAGCCTTTTTGGAAGGTAATAGCTGTTGTTAGAGCTGTCAGCTATAAACCAGTCAGAAGACAGATGTACTTGAAATGTCTTGTCCAATAAAGATCCCAAATGTCACTCAAAATGATCAGACTATTTATTACAGAGTCTGTAATGGAAACATGAAAGAAGGCATGGGACGACAGAACAGAGACAGATGGACTGTTTGCTACATGTCATTTAATATCAATCAGTGACAAGAATTTATTAACACAGTTGCTGCTTTAATGCATTGAACAAGCTTAAAAACATTCAATGCACTGCATGGTAAGTGATAATTAAAATGCACCTCCACAAGGCTTCAAAAACTGTAATAGTCTGCTGAAAATATCCAGTATAATTTATTTCTCAAAAAAACCCCAACCCAACCCCCCACCAAATTCCTATTCTGTAAGAATGGACTTCACTTGGTTTTTGAAGAATTAAGGTTGTTTCTCTACCAGTAGTCACTGGAAGATGAACTGAGTATCTACAGTATATTGATGATACTGGCTTCTGCTTTTTCTTCACCTAACTCTGCTTGTTCCCTTAACTTCTAAGCATGATCTTTGCAAGGGACTAAAAGGAAGCAGGACAGAATGAATGGCAACAGAACAGACTGAGCAGAGCTCTCAGAGAGGCAACACCAAGCTGCTGCTGTCTCAAATACTGTGTGTTTTCCCAAGCACTAAATACCACACCTTCATCTTTCCATTTCTGTACCCTTATTTCTCAAAGCAGCTCTAATCCAGCAGTGCCGTGTATCATCCCACGATATAGATTGCTTCTAGGGGAAAATCACCAAACAATAAATAGTTATTGCACTGGAAAAGACTACAGACCTTTTCTCATTCCCTCCACTGACAGAGCTCTTCACCCAGTTTGGAACACTTCTTTTTGGCATTTCCAAAGTTATCTGTAAGCCAAGTCACTCATGTAAAAGTATTTTCTAGGGGAAAAAAATACATGAAAAACATTTAGAAAAAAGAATAAAAGGACCTCACTGCATACATTTAATTTCTAAGCTGTTCTAAACTATAGGAATCTATATAGCAGTGTCTGTTTTTATCATAAATGATGAATAAAAATATATTAATGTATTACATGTATTTTAACTGTTTAAATTATTTTATATTATTATGAAAATTCTAAATTGCTCTGAAAGTTTCATATTTTCATGAAAATCCAGTAGCAGAAATTCCAACTATCTCAGTAGTGATCCCAATGATATTCTGATGTCGAGAGAGAGATTTCCAGAAAAAAAGAAACCAAAAAAAGAGGAAAAGAGGCCTTTTCCCACCCTGCTTCTTCTCCCAGTACTCAGAACCTTCTAATGAAGCCTTTCAGCAATGTTTATACATCAAGACACTTAAAAACTAAAAGGCAGAAAACAAAATTTCAAATACATATTCCAGCGGGATGCTTGAGATGGAAAAATTTAAAACCCTTGCAATTTTCCACAAGGAGATATTTTTGTTATCATACTGACACTGACAGAAGATTTAATGTTTGCCATCTCTGTAAAGCCATTTGATCAGCTGAATTCTCTGTACACAGCACCAAATCTGCCTGACAGACACTACCCTGACCTGCAGCTATGAAGAATGGGGGGATATTATATTCCAACATACACCTAGAAATACATAAACTGAAGATCTGGCCCTTTTGTCCAAGCCCAGTTGCTTAGCAACCCATAGAAGCTTTTTTTAGAATATTTTTGGAAAATATGGCCCTGTCATTCAACAACAGAGTTTTGACATTTGAAATGGTGGAGTTTTTAACAGCTGAGACTCAGTAACATAAATCCTAAGGAGAAAATTACACTCCCACTGAAAACTTTTCCCTCATTTCAGAAGGCAGGAATTCCTGGCTACTGCCTTTCCTGTTCCTTTTTATTTGAAAACCAATAGTGCTCATGATCTCCCGGCATTTCCCTGCTCCTCCCCTGAGCATGGAAGGTGCCAGCCGTGCTCGTGGGCTCCAATCACGCCTCCTCTCCACCCGATCCTTCCAGGAGCACTCCTGAGGAATGACAAACGGCGTCCATAATACGCCGTGTCACCAGAGCCCTAATCAAATTAGACTTACTGCCTTTGCAATCACAAGTGGGTCTTCATGTTTTATGTCCCAGCACAATCTGAGTCAAGTTGGCTTGCCAGAACATTGCTCCCATCCTCATAAAAGTATATGACAGCTCTAACAAGCATTTGGGGAGCAGGCAGGTGCAGCACAATGCAGGCTCTAATGAAAACACACGCCAGACTGTTCGCCTCGCTGAGAACCCGAGTTCCATTAGCAAGCCAGACAAACGCCGACGACAATCAATTAGGGGTGATTTGGATCAGGCATTCCGCAGGTGTATCAGATTAATTCTGGTCGCATTAGTTCACTGATGTGCTAATTCTGTGTATTTATTTAGACAGCGCAGCGTGGCTTGCCTCTCACATTAACGGCTGGGGTTTATTTCCTACTGTGAGGAATGAGAAAGGCAAAATGCTACCAAAATTTGCTGCGCCAGATAAAAAGGCTTGTGCTCAAGTGCTTACAAAATTGCAATTCAAAACCCAGGGAAGAAAGTAGTCTGAGATATACATCATTTACTGCTTGATTAAAACACTTACATAAGTCTTGAACCGTTAAGAATAATAAGTAGGTTCTCAGTGCATGATTTCTAATCCAATTATTTTTAAGAACTGCTAGAAATATAGCTAAGCATTCTCACCTTTGCCCCAAAATCATGGTAGCAATGCAGCAAATGAATAATTCAGGCAAACAGTATTAGGAATTAGTTTATACTATTCCATGAGACTCTACTATAACATATCACATAACAAACAGAAATAAAAAGCTAAGTTTCAAAACTGTCTAACCAGGTTGACATTCTGGGCTGCAGTTTTACATGGAGGGATAAATATGCAAATATAGGATTTGAATATTTGAAACTCATTGGAGAGAAAATTTATTATGGCTTCTGAACAATATTTGTGCTGTGCCATCTGAAAGACCATTTCATAAATTTCAGTGTTTTGCAGACATTAAAAATTTTGAGCGGCAATCTGTTAGATTTCATTTCCCGATGCCCAATCAATCTTGTTTTTCACCTTTATAGTTACTGTTTTAGAGCAGGGCCAAGCCGGATCTGATACAAAGCATCCTAGCAGATCCTTCACTCGCACATTTTGGTTAAGACTATGTACCTTGACTTCAAGGAAAGGCTTTGGATCAAATTATGTGACATTTCTCAATATTCCGTATTCAATGTCATATCCCACTGTGGCTACAAATTTTCACCAAAAAGAACAGAGAAAAGGAAGAAAAAGCAAGGTCTAATGTTCTGAGCAAAATTAATATCCTCAGAACAATGTGAGTTTTAATAATTTGCATCCAGTGGAATATGGAACAGTTAAACAAAATCAAGATCATCTATACCCAAAGGCCATACCAATCAGTGAAAAGATGCACAATTTCAATTTGAAATTATACCTGTGCTGGTAGTGTCAGGGACCTCCCGATTTCTTCTTCTGCACAAAGAACAGTGACCCGAAAAGGCAGATTCAGCAAAAGTCAGCTGCACCAACCAGCAGGGTCAGGCAGATACTCGGTCATCACCAGATCACGCCTCGCAGCTGGTGTGGTCACACAATGTAAGGAGGTGTCATGGTTTAGCATAGTTTGAGTTTTTAGTTAAGGAAGCAGGCCCTTGAAGCATGTACAGCACATAAACTTTAATGAGAGACCAAAAGGAAATAGAAAACTTCATGTGGAAAACCCCATAAACTAATGCTGTCACCACAGCACATGGCTTTGAAACCAACATCTTACTCAAGTCCTTATTTTACAGATAAACTGAAATTTATTCCTGCTGCAAAAACCACACACTCCCTACTTTTTCTCTTTACAGACTTGCCCTCAAACAATGAAAAGGTAGAAGAGATACCTGTATTCCTCCAAACTCACTTGGAAAATGTACAAGAACTGGACACAGAGTGGCTGAGCAAATCTCAGCAATAAAAAAGAAAGGTAGCTGTTGTTTGTACTGTTATTACTAAAATGTACTGTTCAGTGATAACTTAAGAACAAAAGGATCAGAATAGAGTAAGGACATCAGCAATTAAAAATGCAAAGTCATCTTCAACAGAATTAAAAACTGTAATGAAATAAAGTTGCTCAGTGATATAAATGCTGCCCCTCAATGATCTCTTGAAAGTGTGCCAAGTTTCGGTTTCATTTTTCATTCAAAACCATTGTTAGACACTTACCTAACTTGCCCCAGTTAAAAACAAAATGCAGTGAGTTACAGCATCCACTAGCTGCGGTTCCAAAACCCTGACTGCTTTTGGAATTTTGCTAGAAACTTGTCTGACAGTGTACAAAGACTCTGAAGCACTGAGTACTGGAAATTAGGGGATAAGAGCGTCCAGCTGTCACTGAAGTCATCATTTAGACATCACTTATTCCACATGTTACTCACGTCTCAGCCCTATTCTCTGTTTTGCAAACTTTTAGAATCCAATCACACAGAAAAGGCTCCCTTTCTTTCTCACCACAGCAGGGTTAAGAGACCCCTGGAAGAAAATGAAATCCGTCAATGACACTTCCAAATTTTGGCTATCCCATACACCCAGAGTTAGCAGCTGGACCTCCAGAAACCATACTGGGGAGGACAAACTTAATTCTGTCTCTCGGAACAGGTTCCAGCTCTTCCAGACTTCCCTGAATTCACAAGGACTAGATTTCCCAATAAAAATACTGACAAAAAGCATAATGTCAACCACACTCACCTTCTCCAAACACAAACCTTTTCTTTTTACAGTAGTGAGGAAAAGCTGCA
The DNA here is from genome assembly GCA_013399225.1 of Rhipidura dahli. Taxonomy (NCBI): domain Eukaryota; kingdom Metazoa; phylum Chordata; class Aves; order Passeriformes; family Rhipiduridae; genus Rhipidura; species Rhipidura dahli. The sequence continues at coordinate 89,321 of VXAC01003198.1, forward strand.
TCATCCTCTGTTTTAGGCATAGAACAACTGAGAGGCAATAGGAGCACCAAAAGAATACAGAAATATTTACAAATTGCCAATACATTTTCCCATTTCTCAGTGTGAGTAGATGAATCATTACAGCTGACAATTTTCCCATTTAAAACATCATTTCTTGGGAAAATGGCCTATGTCACTAACACAGATGAAGCCAACATGGATACTTTAAATCCACTTAATGATGATGTTCAACAAGTGAAAATTTGAATGCCAAACAACCTGAATAAATGCCGTTTGCATTACTTCTTTCGGATACTTTATACAAATAGACAAAATTTACAGATAACCCAATTTTTTTCAGGTAGCTCAAGAGTGGAAAAGATTCTGAATAAATCCATTGTGATCCAACAAGGCAGAAAATATGAACAATCAAAGAATCCGAACATTGCATATGAGCCACTGCTTATGAACAATCAATAAGCAATTATCAAACTTAACCCACTTAAGAAGCAAATAAAAATATCAACTTGGAAAAAATGAAAAAGACTTCAAAGTCAAGTCTTATTTTACATCCAAAAAAAAGAGTACCCATTCTCTGAAGATGAAAAAACAACTGTACCCTGAAATTGTTTCATAAACCAGTGCATCTCCCATTTAGCTATTTTATTCACTTCTCAATTTCCAATTATTTATGTCAACTATTAGCTGTGGGACTCTGAACTTATTGTGGCTGATCATAACTAATCTCTAATATCTAATTCCAGGAAAGGATTAATTCTATAATCATGGCAGTTCTTTCAATACTAATTCATGTCTAGACTTTTTTTTAAGATCAAATCTTGAATTGAATTAATGGCTGTTTTAGTTTACTCATTCTGTTCCCTGGCTCCATTTTCTTATTAAAGATGTCAACTACTATTTCAACACTTGTCTGAGGAATGGCAATCTCTTGGGAAAACTCATGTAAGTCTCTACGTATTTCAGGCTGACAAGGCACCAGCAAGATGAAAAGTTGTAAGAAAACTTCACTGTTCCCAGACTTCTGATGCTTCATCAAATATGACAGTAAAAAAACTTAAAAATTACCATAATTCAAAAGTATCAGAAAATATCTATGACTTTAAAAAGGAAGAATGATTTTCAAGTTTTCTACTGAGATGTCAAGAATACAAGCTGGATTTTCAGTGTTGCTGCATGAGCTCTTCAAACGACAGTATGCCCACAGTCCCATGTGCTTATCAAAAACCAAACCAATATACTTTGGCACATGGCAAACACCTAATACAAAAACACGACGAACAGTTTTAAAATTTGTAATAAACTATATTCCTCAGTTTAATGCCCACTCTAAAGAGAAATCTGTGTTTGTTTGGTTGGGTTTTTTTTTTATTTACCTTGAAATCTGCATACAGATCAACAGTTCACAAAACTATTTCCTTAGCAAGGACAGTTCTCAGCATCAGCAGATTTATGTCAAAGGCTGCCAAGAGATGAAGTCATTGGAGGAATAAATATATATTTATCAGAAAATGAAACAATCTTGCAAACCTCTTTCCATTAAACTGCAGAAGTCCTGCTCTCCTGCCTATGATTTAATCACTCATGGGGATTAAGAGTATTACAAGAAGAAACACTGCCCAAACAAATTATTCTCTTACAAACACAGAAGAGAAAGAACACCAGATGTTCAAAAAGAATTGGGTGTAGATTTAAGAATCAAAAAGGATGATGAATATGGACCATGAAATAGAGCATTAAGCAATGTGATAAGCATCTATTGAGTAATAAATCCAGTCTTTGTGCAGTTCTCTCTGCAAAGTGAATATGATGGGAAAGTTTTTCCATCAGAAAATACTGGTCTTTTTAAGAACGCTATCTTATGTACAAATAATCACCTACGACCAAATAAAACACTATTTATCTATGAAATAGAAGTCTTGTACTTTTATCAATTGACAAATAAATGACTGCTTTTAAAGATATACAATCCAGATGGGAAGTAATAAGTGACCCACCCTGTGAGAAAACACAGGCAGAGACAGAGCCCTTGAAAAACGTGTGGACAGGGCATTTCCATCCCAGGTTTTTCCCCTGAGGATGTACAGCGTGGGATGGGCATCCTGGCGCCACAGCAGGGACCTCAGCTCAGGCCTGGAAAGCTTGGTGAATGACAAATGTGACCTTCTCAGCACCTTAGAAGGCATTTATTTCAGTACATTTCCCTTGCACCGAAGTTCTGGATAGGGAAGAATTAAAATCTGATCATGTCACATCTCAAAAAATTGGCAAATCTGGGCTTCCTCCTCAGTTCACCACATAACTTCTTGTAAGGAAAGCAGAACCATATGGCACATGCTATTTAAATTGTTTTGCATATTAAATACAGAGGAGTTAATACTTCCCCTTTGTCCTTGTAGGCGACCAGAGGGATGGCTGAGTGGCTCCAAACAACCAGAGGGAGCCACAACCCTTCTGGTGGGAAGGGGTGGGGGAACGGGATGAGATCTGCATAGGTGGGACATCACTGCTCCACCCCCACCCACTGAGCCTCAGTCAGCCTCTGTCCACACACAGAATGGAGGTGGTCAAACCCACAGCCTGCCACAAAAGGGCAGCGTGACCCCACACAGTGACACAAAATGTCAGAGTGCCCCCACAGCCTGACACTACATGGAAGACTGTTTCCCCCCCTTGCCCTCACCCACCCTGTCGGACGGTCCCCCTCACCCCAAAGGGCGCCATGGGTCCATGTGGTTCCCATAGGGACCATCCAGGCACAGCCAGGCGTGGGGAGCCCAGGGGAGCAGAGCAGAGCCAAGGACACCCCTGTGCTGAGGGCTCCCCTGCCCTGCACTTAAAGGCAGCTCAGAGCACGCTGGCTCCCAGCACTTTCACAGAAATAACACACTCATTTTCTACCAAAAGAGACCACCTTGGCTAATGATGAACCAGATGGGCCCTGGCAGCCTGGGTTGTAGGATAACATCGCATACGACAAGGCAGTGTGGCTCCAGCAGGGACAACAGCAATTGCCCCAGCTGACCCTCTGGGCTCTACACAGGCCAGTTTAGGGTAGAAGAATTCACTGGAGTCCAAGATAGAGAACTCCTACACGATAAGCAACACAAGTGTTCCTTAGGATTCACATCCAAGAAAAAGTAACCACCAATACCTTTGGAAACACACCTGGTGTGTGTTTTACCAGCACTGTGGGCTGTGGTTTGAAGTGGGAGCTCATCTGTGTGATTGCTGTGGCCAGCTCTGAGATTCTGTGGAAGCTGGTTGCTCTGGAAAACTTCAGGTGAACAGCAGAATCCCTGCTTTTGCACCTGGCTACAAGCATTTATGCTTTGTTCCATCCCTGTTTGCCTAAATGTGTACAACTCCTTCCTAAAACCTAAACTCACAGTCTGTATTTCCATGCTGCTACTTAGAACAGCTTTTATTTGCAAATAGCTGTGAAGTGAGTCTGCAAGCAACACACCTGGGAAGCGTAGGGATTCAGTTCTGCCAGTATTTGAAGTAGCTGCTCAAGTTTTAGTAACCCTTTGCTCTGAACTAACTCTTCCATCTTTACCCTTAATTTCAATGACTGATTAGAATTTCTAACTTAACTTCCAACACCAGAATGTGTTGCTGCTCATCTTTCACCTCCTCACCTTTGGATGTTCATTCATTATTTAACTTCCCACTTTCTTACTAATTTTTATCTGTGCTCTGCAGGTGAATAGACCAGTTTTGGTCATCTCTCACTGAATTGCACACCAGCAGCTGTTGCACTGCTGTAGCAGTTATCAGAGCACAGTAAAATACTCTTTCATTATTTCTTAGCTTTTGCAAAATATCCATGTCACGTGAATGCCTCAGTGTCTGGACAGGAAAACTATAATCTCTACAAACACTGAATTACAAATGCAGTGTCATTCTAGGTCAGGCCTCACATTTTTTGTATCAATCAGCAACACAGAAACTCATGTGCCTGCTGCACCCACGGCATAATGGTTCCATCTTCCAATATGCCCAAGTGGAAGACACAGCCAGCCCTGTGCAGTGCATGGCAGGAGAAGGGGAGTGTCTCGTTCCCCGCAGGTGTCACAGCATTTAAAAATCACCTCCTGTTGGGGTTTGAAAGTTTACCTTTTCTGTTTTCTTTTCTCTTGAGGCAATTTTTCCCCATGTATGTTACTGGAGAAAAAAATGGCTGGGTGCTTAAGAAAAACAAAGGAGCTGGCCACGGAGGGAGAGGACCAAAGGGTGCTACTCTCTGGCACCTGGGGGGTTGGGGCACACCTCGGCGGGCTGGGCTCTCGGCGTTTGCACAGAGGGACTGCTGCCACTGTGGTGAGGGGAACTGAGCCTCTGCTTTCCTGGCTGTCTTCCTTCTGCGGGAGAAGCCCCGGGATTCCCAAACCTGCTCTTTCCTGCCCTGCTGGGAGTCGGGCTGTGGCCGCCCTGGCCCCTGCTGCTGCCCTGAGCCT
>VXAC01003198.1:94187-146304 GCA_013399225.1 Rhipidura dahli
AACTGAGACAGGACTGATTTGTGTATTATCTCAGAAATCCAAATTCAGACTCTCCCTTTCTCCATCTCGCCTTCACATGCTGCATCTAGCTCAGTCATGGTAACAAGAGCAGAAGTGTGTTTCTAGAAGACGCAATATTTAAACTTACATCTTTCTAGAAATGTTAGAGCTCAGTTACAGGCCTGCTGGCACAAATTACTAACTTGCCAAGCTTCAGAGAATTCTCATACGTAAACCAGGTAGTGCAAAAAATGGCACCACCTCCTCCAATAATCAATTGTTTAAATGAAGCAGATCAATATATATTTTAATCTAGAAATGTAGCCACAATATTATACAGCATGGGGGGGGGGGGATTAAATCCATAACAAAGCACAAAATCATCTAAGATATTGCTGCGACAGTAAAGAGGACATGTACTTTATTGAGCTTGAAGTAATTATCTCCAGAGGCTTAGGAATAGCTGTTCAGTGCTGTATCTGTCCTATTATCCCAGTGACATTTCCCCCCCGCTTTATTCCTACTCTACTGTTACTAAGGGAGTGATTGCAAAGCCTTTGCTATCAATTTGCTGTCACACAATTAGCAAAGAGAGAAAGTGAATTCCCTTCGTTCATCCCCATTGCAACAACAAAGTCTAAAGAACAAAAATTCGTCTAAAATACGGCTTACATGAGTGATTACAGAAAATGAAAATACTCAGTCAAATACCTGGAAATGCCACAGCACATGGAAGCAGGTGGAGATCCAGCCCAGAGCAGACTCACAGTTACCTGTAGAACTTTTGTACAACCAAAGCTCAATAAAGTAGAGCCCTCTTGAAGGAAAACGTGCAATTTTGAAGTAAAAGCTGCTCTTCGAGAATGGCACAGAGAAGATAAAACTGCAGAGAACACTTAGATTTGAGTGCAAACTCTCTCAGCTGTTTTTCCCCTTTTCCTTCCAAGAACCATTTCAGACCCGGCTTTAGATATCTTTATGCCTTTTGAGAGCCTTTCAAGCAAAAGTACTGTTTTAATTTTTTTACAAAGTACTTCACTAGTGAAAGGAGGAAAATGCTGGTCAATGAATACTTGATCTCTCTGTATTTCGAAGAAACACTGAATTAAGTCTCAAAAAGCAAATGACATCTTGCTTGAGGGATGTTGCCCTTTATGAGGGTCACATGAATGCCCCATCTCTTTCTGGTATTTATTCATGTGATTTGAACAGAATTTTTTTTTTTTGTTTTTTTTCAAAAATTAAAGAGAGTGCAAACACCACATTGTTTGTGAATAGATTTCCTGTAGTTCTTGCTAGACCCCAAGGTGTAAATCTTGCCCAGAAATGGCAAATTGTTTGTGTGGCAGAGGCTGGGTCCAGCTTCAGTGTACAGCCCCCCATGGGAGCTGAAGCTGTCTAATGCTGGATACCATGAGACTGAGAAATTCAGTGTGTCATAAGGGAGCCCCTGGAGGCGTGAAATGGGGGAGACAGATTTAATGACTTGCTCATGTTAATTCAGCATGTGTGAAAAGATAAAGGTTGGTTCATCCTGGTCTTTTAAAGAAAAAGGCTTCTTACATCATTTTTATGGTGAAATTAGATTCTGTTCACACAGGAACCTAAAAGCTATACTTCTATTTATGTATCTTAGCATAATTATACAATTTAAAATGTCAGGTGCTGTTAATGCTAATTCTCAAATCACACATGCACACATACAGCGGAGTTCTGCAAGGGCAGCTCAGGGCAAGCGTGGCCCACACTCATTATTGCTTTTCTCCTTTAAACAAGAGTTCCACCACAATTCTGTTGTCAAACTTTTGTAAAAAGCAAATGCAGGAAAGCAAGAGTCTTTGTTTACAAGAACAGAGGAACAAAAAGAACTACTGGTAACTTTTAGGGCTGGAGCTCTGAATGTTCATTTATAGTATTCATGAACTGAAGAATTATTTTATTAAATATTAATATTCATAAGAATGGGGCTAAACATCAAATTCTTCCTACTGACTACTGCCTTCATCTAGAGATTAATTAAATTAGGTTCCATAAGGGTGTGATTTTTTCAGAAGTCATTTGTAAAGGAATGGCCTCGTTATCCAAATGTTATCTTTGGGCAGTAAATTCAGCAGCGTTACTGCAGGCGACACTACTCACATTAAATTAATGGATTGGAGAGCCTGATACTTCTTAACGAGCTTAATACACAGGGAAATTATTAAGTCAAGATTTTTGTTTAATATTAAAATATGCTGATTTCTCCTGGAAAAAGAAGATGGTAAACTCCATGAACCACAAAAAAATTATACATTCCCTGCACTATGCTCCACAATGAGAAAAAGATTAAGTAATGTTTCATAGAAAAATACAAATTTTTTAAATGAGATACTTCATCATGATTTGAGCAAGTTTCTGGGCAGGACTCAAATGCCCTCAGGCTGATGGAGGAATTGAGCCCAAGTTTCATATTTCTTAAACAAGCTGGCCTTAAAGATAACAGTGCAGTGGCACTGCCATCCTATTTTGAGTTTGTTAAGCAAAAACTTAGTTTATGTGATTTAAAGAACGAGTGTTTTTAACCATGCAGCAAATATTTAAATTTTTTTTTTTACTTCATTTGTGCTTTAGTCAAACCCTTCATCAGAAGCATGTTTAAAACACTTTCTCAAATGAATCTTTTCCATAAAGTTTTTCTTTACTTGAAATGTGACTTTTTGCATTTTCATCCTAAATGCTTATCCAGCTCTTGCTACCCTCTTCTCCCTCTTCTCCTCTGGTTAGTTGTTCATCCCTGCTCAGGACAGGGCAACTGTCAGGATCCAGGAACCAAATTCAGGTAAACTCAATGACCAAATTATTCAGTGACAAACTTCAGAAAAGCTTCATTTCATCCTTAGACAAACTGTGAAACTTTTAATGCCTCCAAAAATAAAGATTACCTGGGAAAATAATTTTTTGTCCTCTTTTGCTATATGGGCAGGGATGAAATCTTCCTGTAGAAATCCCTTGACACAGCTAGGCTGACAAATTTAAATGCCCCCCAAATGTTGTTTTTCTGTCACCTTGAATTCCTGCAGCTCCAGCAGTTACTCCTTCTCCCTGCAAAGATCAAATAAGTTGATCTGCCTGGGCTTTAGCACAAACTCATGTAGCATTTAATCCTTGCATTAGTATACGCGGAAACACAATGCATAACATGTTTCCTTTTCCAAGATTAAACAGTTTCCCAGGTCTTTAAGCAACCCAGACACACAAGTCTGAACCCAGGAGCTGCCTCCAGCTTATGGTCCTACTCCAGTACACACCCGAGGAGCACGCAATGGTTTTTTATCTCACACCACAACTCTGAGCAAGAATCTAGGTCAGCAGGGAAAGGGCTGAATACCAAACGGCTCTTTTTTTTTAAATACAAAAGACATGTCTGAGTTACTTCCAGCTATGACTGTTCTCAACAGTTAGTCTTCTAAAATTTTCTTAATACTAATTCTTTATCTAGAATTTTTATGGTAAGATGTAAGAAATGATGTAAGAAAACCCAAATTAAAAATAGTGCTAAAATATATACAGATGTATCAGCAATTACTTCTATTTCAACAGTAGGTTACACTATTTATCATTCTCCCAGGCAGCACTGATTTTTCAGCACTGTGTACAAATCAAACTTTCTTAATGCTTTTTTTAATCATGCTGGTATCAAAGATTACAATATGAAACTACTTTCTTTGAGGCATTGCATATTCATTTTGGTTAGTGGGGAAAGAGATGGAGAGCTAAAGCTAAAATCCTACTTAATTCTTGGAAACGTCAGCATTTGTATTCATTTCTCTGACATGATGATGTACAATTTGTAGTTGAAATAAATTATTTTTTCAAATTATTATCTCAGTGCTTGCAGAACAGCTTACTGAAAATATACATTGGTTGTATTTTGTTCCCTAATGTATCCTAACATATGCCTACCTAATTAAAATAGAGCTTTATGTATCTAACCATGCAGATATTGGAAATATTTATAAATTCTCCAAATCTGCCTATACAGGGAAAATGTATTCCACTTTTGTTTAATATTCTTCCAGTCCCCTGATGTGAGTTAAATGTTCAAACTTTGTGTGAACCAAATTCTAGGCTTAAGTGTTCCTTTAAAGTCAAACTGACACAGCTAAATTTATTGATATAAATATACCATATTTTTCCTGTGAGAATTTCTGTCAGACTAGTGTTGTGTTCTATTGTGGATAATTAAAGTGGCTCTAAAATATCGTTTATATTAAGGGGAAAGTTAATTTACTGTGAATTTTTAACTAAGGGTCGCTTTCAATATTACTTATATAAATATGCTAATGGCCTGAAAACTAATTTCTGTTTAAAAAAAGAGGAAAACGTATCTTCATCTTATTAGAATTCAAAGTCTAATTAAAAAACTACAAACCCAAGACAATAAGCCAAGATCCAAGATTCGTAGTGGAACCAGGAAATTTGACAGCTGGAATGTTTTGATGTGTTGGCCTTTTTAATAAAGCTTTTTCTTTTTTTTTTTTTTTTTAAGAGTTCCATATCAGAGTTCCTGATCTTTCTGAGCATTAACAAAATGTAGGTGCTGACTGTGCAGAAGCAGGCTTGGCAGACTACACAGCGGCATGTATCAACAACCTGACCAAAGTGAAACATCATTACTTACCCAAAAAGCTGTAATATTCCATAGAGGTTTATGCACAGCTCTTATTGTGCTCAACTGAAAAATGGCACAGCCCCTGTAGGCCACGTGGAAAGGCACTGCTTGAGTCCCCTGGATTCTGTGCAGAGCACAGTTGCTCAGGCCACGTTTTTGGAAAGCCCAGCAGATTTCCAGCAGGCTCCAGAGAACCTGGAAGTTGTCAGTTGTTGAGTGGCACTGCTGCAAAGTGGAAAAGCAGACTGATTAGCACCTGATATGACCTCACTCCCAGCATCCTAGCAGTTACCATTCCTGTCACTGTCACTGCCTCTTGCACGTATTTATTCTGACACACCACATGGGGAATATGAACATTCTCCTTTTTACCCCCCTTAAAACCCAATAAGGAGACTTGGGTTATCTGGAATAACCAAAAGGCTCCCAATTGCTTCTTCCTGCAACCTTATAAGGCCTCATAAACTTCCATTAAAATATATTTGATGCTAAAACCCAAACCATTCTCTTCTACTGCTCGACAGTGTTCTCATCCATATGACATTCATTTGTATGTTGGAGGAACAATTACCAAGCAAACGTGTTAGACTGAAACAAAGCATGAGGTAAAAATTACTGTCCCATTTTCCTCTCTCACTGCTGAGGGAAGCAATTGCCCAGGCCTGTGGGGCACTGGTGTTTCTCCGCACACTGCAAGATCCTACTTCACTTTTTTAGAGGAAAATCAGAGTCCATAGCTGAAGCTTCTAAATTGTTTGGAAAATATCATATTTCATGAGGCAAATTTGATCATGATTTTAAATGTAATCCATAAAAGCCAGTGTTTTCATACAGTCACACCCTGGAAACATTATCAATTTGATTTATGGGTTGCATTACGGCTCCGTTCTGGATATGTTCATAGAAGGACACAGGACACCTAACTCCTAAATAAGGAAATAAAAACAGCACATCCAGCTAAGTTCAGTGTTGTTGCCAGTGGGTAGGCAGGGCATGAAGACTTGAATAGCAGAGAGGGGGACAGAGCTAGAACCTGTGAGTCAGCCAAAATTTTTATTTTATTTTTTTGAAATTAAGAAACAGTACCATTGTCTTTAACAGTACCAATTCTGAACGAAGCAGATTTAATAATTATTAGCTTAATTGAGTTCGGGAAATTGCCACTGCCTAGGAGAACTAAACCCTGGAAGTAGTACCTAAAGTCTATCTTCTCTCACAGAGATTCTGCTTTTTGAGTAATGAGAGGCTCTGGGATGATTTCTAGGAGTTTAATAGCTTTCCAGAGAAAGTCACATGGATATGACAGATCTGCCATGGTTCCTCTGTTCATCCATCTTAGTGAAAAGGTAGAGAGCTTCCTAAAGTGATGGCTGCTAAATTAGGTTGTTCTGCATTTTTCTGAATCTTTTAACACGGGATTTGATGCTGAGATTGAATAATTTTTAAGACCATATGGAATCACTCAATTCACATCTGCCACAAACCTTGACACCTGAACTGTTTTCCCTAACAAGTAAATATCTGTAAGCCAGTGCAATCCCATCTTTCTTCTGAAGTTAATGAAAACGGAATGGCAGAAAAACACTTAAAAAAAGGTTGTGCTCAACTGTTTGCTATTGGCTTGGGAAAGTGTAAAACAAAATTATCACTCGTGCACAAGCTTAGTGCAAGAAACAGTAAATAAACTCGGCTCCTTTCTGCTGCTCTGGGCTTGTTTGATACCACATGGAAAATTACAGACATGGACTGGGTGCCTCCAGTAAGAGGGTTTATAGCTCTCTTACAAATACACAAATAATGTCACAGCCTCTTGCAAGAGAGAATTCTGTGTTTCTTCATAATATATGTGCATGTATTTCTCCAGACTTGACTGCAATCATATGTTGTATTTTCCAGAGTCCATGTGGTAATACATATTAGGGAATTTTTGCATAGTTGAAATGAATAAAAGATGTGAAGGCAAATTAATGTCATATCTCACCAAAACAACAGAAAACAAAACTATAAAGTGAACAGCAGGAACTCTGCTGTAAACGGGTAACGATAAATCACATTAAAAAAACCTGTAAATTGCTGAGATAACATGCTGAACATTTCCTGAAGATCTCAGCAGACAACACCAGAACTCAAAGACAAAATTAATTTTCCTGTCACCTTCACCAGTATCCTTAGGTCTCTTTAACTCTTCCCTAATTGCTGGATTCTGATCCTATCCCCTGCAGTGGCAGTACAACAGAGTGAGGCTGATGCCTGTGGTGACCAGTGATAAATGTGATATATTTGAATGAATCTCACAGGGTGACAGGTCAGACAAAATGACAGAATGCTGAATGCACTGAATACCTCTTTCCAGATCAAGAGAGAGAAGCCCAAAGTTGTAGCCTCGGAAGTATCATTAGCCTTTCCATCTTGATGCCACAAGTGCATTAAGAATTATTCAGGATGAGCAAAGATGGTAAAAATCAAAAAGATTTTATGCACATGCTGCTTTGCAGAAAAAAAAAAAAAAAAGAATTAATTTTAATTAATTCTTCAAAAGGGAATATACATTTAAATTCTGATTTTGGTTTAAATAAATTATTTCTTCTGCAAAAAACCTGAAAAAGTACTCATTCTATCAGAATTTTTCAAGTGTCTCAGCCTTTAGAAGGACAAAAACCTAAAATTTACAACCTCAAATCTTAGATAATTTCTTGAGTAAATAATAACCTCAAGTCAACAGAAAGTGCTGGATGTACATGGCTCTGTCCAAGCTAAAACTAAACACTTCCGAAATGCTTAAACACAGGCAAAAGAGCAAAATTTGGAGTTCTGATTGTGGCAGTTAAGTCTAATTTCCAATTTTTTGACTTGCTGTCATTTTGCTTTATAAGACTGATGGATCTTCAGGGCAACTGCTAGATTAATTAAATTATTAGATGGTAATACATATATACATGCATATGTTTTTTAAAACAGTGGCTCCATGTTACTTCTGGTTCTTCAGCAAGATCATGTTACCGATGTTCTGGCTTCCTCTTTTCCTCTCTGTTACAGACATATGGATTCATGGATTGTTAAAAAAGATGCTACACTTGCAGTAAGTTGGGAAGAGCTTAAGTCTGCCTCTGACAGCACGCCTTATGGAAAACCTGGGCAAACAAACTGGAGCTCAACAGTGCAGAAGAAATATATCACATATAAACTGCCACTAACTAGCAGGAATTGTGCCTGTTTTGGCAGAAAGAGGGAAAAAACGTCTGGATGTAAGATGAAGGTGTTGGGTTTGATTCTTTTACCTATTTATATTAAAACTGATTAGAAAAGTACACTGAAAACAATTATGCTGCTGATGCACATACTCTATTATTAATGGCAGGGTTTAATGTATGGAAATCTGACTGTTACAGCAAGATTTTGTTTGAAAGCCAGTGAAGAAAATGAAGGGAAAAATAATAAGCAGAGGAGGTGATTATTAGTTATTCATAAACATCTGAAGGTGTGTCCTGCCCAGATCATCCCTGACTTGAGTCCTGCAGCTGGGCTGTTGCTAATGAAATGCTAATAGCCTGCTCCTTTGCCCCCTGCTTTAGGACTAATCTCACATTGATCTGAGAAGGCAGCAATGCAATTGGCTGTACAGATTTCCTCTGCAAACCCTTTCTGGCAAATCCAGCAATTATAAGCAATTCTTGTGCAATTACAGTGATTACTTAGGGGTCCTTTTACCTCAAGGACATTTGTAAACATTCCTTACTCCTAATTGTAACAGGAGCAGTGCTAATCACTGCAGCAAGAACGGCTGCAGCACATCTAGGCTCCCTTAATTGAAATACTGGCATGGCAGATCTACAGAAGGGTGGCAAGGAAGGCTCTGGGTTCTGGTTTATCTTCAGCCCTGCCTGAGGACAGTCATGAGCAACTCTGCTGATCATGGTTTAGGATTACATTCAAACAGCAATGATACATTTGGATCATTTTTGCTGTTGGGACAGTGGGTACTTGTTAGGCTACAACTCCTTAGCAGGGTATGTCTGTAATATGACCTTTCCACAGAAATATGCCATGGAAATTGGGGACAATTAAAATACAGTTGCTGTCAGTCTAAGATATGTCTCCTCAGACAGTACCATACCTATCTTATCAGTATTTCCCACTCCAATTTGTTGAGGTGCTTCAGCATTTCCGTAACTTGAAGCACTTCAGTAATGCTATTGAAGCCAATGATACTCCCACATTTCAAATGAAGCATATGCTGAAGTACCTTGATGATGGGTCTGAAAGACACTCAGAACCATCACAAGTACCACATTAAAAGAATTTGACATGTTTTAACTTTTTGTAGCAGGTGAGATGTGCTCACTTTCCAAGAGATTAAATATGCCTGGAGCCAGGTTTTTCCCTAATATAAAACTGCAGTTGTCCTTATTTCTCCCTACAATTGGCTTTACAGCAACCAGAATAGTTATTTGCATGGAAAGGTGACTCTTGCCCCGTTTCTACATTTGAAGGATACTAAAACCACTAGAGCATGATATTTTGTGGCAAGTAGTAGGGCTGTGCATATGCAGAAAGAGTATTAGCTCCAGACACAGTGCACTAGTTCAGATTAAATTATAAGGTCTATCAGATCCCATGGCTACAGGCACTGGCTGTTGTTATTGTGCATTTATGCAGATCCAGAAATGTGCCCTCTGCTTCAGGGCACTTGCAGATATTCTTGCCTGAAAAACGTCACCAGGCTAAAGGAGCCATTACCACTAAAGACAGGACAGATTTCCCGTGTGCCACAGCAGCCTCCTTCCCCTTCCTAGGGAACACTGGGCTTTAATTCCTGTTGGAGTAAGGATACAATGCCCGACGGCCTGTTGGTTTTTAGTGGAATTGCAACAGTTGCATTTACATTTATAAAATGGGAAAAACCAGGAGGTAGAAGGGAAAGCAATGCATGGCTTTTGATGGGTGTTTGGTTTGTTTTCTTTATTTTAGTCTACTGAATCACACCAGAAATCCCTCACATCAAACCAGGACTCCAGCACCCCACAGCAGGTCTGGCTTGATGACCTTTCTAAACCACACAAGTCCAGTGGGTACTGGACCAAGACCCAAAATTTTGAAAGTGCCAGACTTAGCCTGGGTTGGGTTAATGCTGGCTGAATTCCAGGCTTGCTCTCCAGCAAGGAAGTTGGAATCGCTAGGAGAATCTGAACTCATATATTTGGAAACACCAGGATGTCATGCTCTGACCCTGTGACTCTAAGACATTAGGGATAGCTGGTCATTAAACTGGTTTCTGGGTTTGGCTCCATTGGGGCTCTTTAGATTGGAGGACATAATCAACTGTTTTGGCAATATATTTATTTTTCTAGAAATAACGAAAATAATTACAGTTTTGATGAAACATGGAAAAATGGTGCCTTGTAGCCTGGCCAGAACTAACACAAACTTTGCTTTTGTGGGAAATGCACTTAAAACTAAGGTCCTTCAGTTCCCACACGGAGTCCTGGGAAATGTGTAGTTTATATGCTAGATGCCCCAAAGATTTTCCACCTGATCCTTACAAAAAGCTTTTTCATCTTAACAAAATGGATTGCCCAATCTTTTAGGTTATTCAGAGTCAGTTCTAACCCTAGAGAATAATGAAGAACAAAAAACACCAGACCACAACCACACAAAAATCACTGAAACATTCCCTTGTGTAAAATTACAAAGCTTACAGTAATTTTTAAGGATCCTGCTTAATTGCTCAACATCTCAGAGTTCGTAAAACTGGTTAGCTACCTTTTCCAGCCAGGTGGCACTGGGCAATTCCTAGAGCCACATCTTTTTTGCTGTCTCTTTCAGGAACACAACGAGGATTGCCAGGAACAGCTGCTTTGGGTGACCTGTCTTCTCAACCCGAGGTGAAAGGAGCCAGCAGAGTCCAGCATCACCACACAGCCACTGGAGAGGAATAACACGAACAGGCAATTACACTCTTTTCCCCCCTGCTCCTGTCAGAGCTGCTTAATTTCTAACAATCTTTATGGAGTTTGACTCCACAATCCTCCCCTCACTTAACGAGACACAAAAGTCCCCTTTTCTGTGTCACACTGTAGCTGTTAACTGGAGCCTTGATCTATTCACTACTCTTCTTTCTTGAGCATCACCCCAAGAGGAAGCACAGCACACAAAGCGGTGGTGTTGAGAAAGAAGTGTCTAAACTAAGAAATTCTCCTGCTAGTTTCAAGAAGACAGATTTTTTGCCAAATACCTTGGCAACATTTTCTCCCTCACTGCTCTACTCTGCCACATCAGTTCATCTAAAGAGAAGTGGTGGAGTTTGCAACAGCGTGAAGCTGGGGATTCAGATCCTCACTATTTTCTAATCAGGTGAAAAGGCTGACAGGCCCTTTCAAAACCTAATTAGTACAGCCATTTACTGCCAAGCAAATTTTCACTTGCACAAGTGAATGTTTTATGGGGTTCTGGCTGCAGGCCACTCCGAGGTTTTAGATCAGTGGAGGCATTTCACATACATTATTCCTTAATAAACTTGTGCTATTCTTTAGAATGAGTGCTTATGCAGGATGCTCCACTTGATTTATTCTCAAGCTGCCACTCTAGCAGAGGAGAATCAAGTTAATCCTCCTCCTGCTCCTTCATTTCTCCTCTAAAAATGTTATGGGATGCAGCTGCCTCACCTGGGAACACCGGAGCTGCCCAAGACAGTGCTGTGTCCCCTCCCTGTGCCCTGATCCTGCCAACTCTGAGGGAAGTGTTACCTCCCTGGCAACTCTCCTCTCACTGCCAGCCTCCAGTGACTAGAGGAATTTCCACCTTCAATTTCCTCCTCTGCAGGCATTGCTCCTGGTGCAGATGTTTGAAGAGATTCATCAGAGTCCTGTGCCAGAAGCCAAACTTCTCCTGAACATTTTCCAGTTGGCCCCAATAGCAAGTTAGAGGAGCCCTTCTTCCAAGCTCCTGAGAATCAGAAGAGCCTAAAAAAAGCTTAATTAAACTGTTTAGCCTCTATTCACATCACTGGATGCAACTGCAGGATAACGCTCTTGGGTTGCTTATTTTTTCCCCCTCCATATTCTTCTTTTTATAAACACAGTGCCACGGGGTTGTTTCTTATTTTATTTAGAGATGCACTGATGTGAAGCAAGGGCTTAGTCTGATCAGAAATTGCTTCTAGTTATCCAGAGCTCAGTGGTATACACTTCGTTGCTTGTCTTCTTCCCCTGGCTGATGATTCCCCTACCATAAGCAGAGGAATAGCTGTGGTTAGGTCACTGCTTTTTTGTTGGTGTTATTTATTTTTGTCCATCTCTTGTCAACATTATATAATTTATGATAAAAGAGGACATCCACAACAACAAAACCTGCAAACCCAGGAACAAACACAAGCACATTCTAATGCCTGGTGTCTGACAAGTAAGAAAAACTTGGTATGGTGGGGGTTTTTTTAGATAATATTTAAAGCAATTAATTCCTCAATTGAATTCCTTGTGAGTTCTCAAAAACAGTTCTGGACATCCTATCATAACAGGAAACAACAGCACCTTCTGTTACTAGTGTTTAAGGAAGACATTTCCTTCACCAAAAGGATTTGCTCCAGAACATGAGTTGTAAATGCAGCTTCTCTTCCTATTGAAGACCCAGCAGGAGATTGCATTGGAAGTTACCTGCCCTCAGGTCACCAAAGCCACTGATAGGAAGTATTTACAAAACTACACTTGCAATTCCCAAGACCCTGTAAGGAGGTGTGAAATTCAGCTATGTAATAAACTCACTCAATATGTAAAAAAAACCCTCTCTATCCAAGCTTCACAGGTCTTTGAAACCTCGAGGAAGACTTTTATTCTTTCAAGATGTGATCAATTATTTCTACTTCTTTCTTGATTTGTCACTCTGCTACCAGCAGGCAGCATTTTGACTTGGTACAAGACAACCATCACTGTCAATGTACTGTTACAAGGCCAATAAACAATGAAGTAATTATGGCACAGATCCTCTGCCTCCAGGAATTAGTTCAATCCTCCCCTTCAATCTCTGATCTCTGAAGTCAGTGTCAAGAAATCCCTTGCGAAGAGCTTCCCAAGCATACAATAATCAGCCTAGCAGAAGTCTAGATCTGTGTCATTTCGTGGCTCTTTAGAGCCAGAACTAAATGTATTTTCTTCCCAAGTCTCTGCATACACCTACACAGAATTTCACAGCTTGCAAAGGTCTCAGTGCCAGAAGCCAAGAGACAGAATGCTTAAAGCAGAGTTTCTGGCTCTGGGACCATGTCCACACCAAAGGTAAGGTCCAAGCTCCCTGTTTTCCAGGCAGGAGCTAACCTGAAGGATTAGAAAGCCTTTAAGCAATGCTGCAGCTCCAGCAGGGAGGCTCAGCTGCCGAGACCTAATTCTAAACTACATCTCTGTTCCTTATGCTCCACTGGTATTTCACTGAAGTTAAAACCCTGTCAAATCCCCTCCTCTCATCCTGACACGAAGAGTTTAGCAAAAGCAAGAGGGTTTCTGTGTATCTACAAACCTGTAGGGATAGTACACATGTGTAATTTCTTTCATGTATTATTAAAAAAGTTTAACTCGAAGAAGAATTTAGGTCTGCGACCTTTAAACTTTCTTCTCTGACACGAAAATTCAGTAATACACAGCATGGGGATATTTGGCATGAAATGAAAACGGCCACAGATTTAATTAAAATGTAAGTTATTGTTAGCAAGAAAGGTCATGCTAAGAAAATGTAATTTCAGGAGTATATTAGCAACAACACTCCACTGTTATTTGCATGTGAAATATAGATTTTGTACTTGACATTTAGAAAGGAAATTGGAACTCTTTATAATGGATGCTTGAACACTTTTGTGTTCTTGTGCTGCTTTTGTTCACATTTTTGTGTAATTGGCTGGATCTCACATACAACAGCAGTTACATTTTATTCTCTATGCCTGAGTGCCTAAGTGATCTGGGAATTAGCTCACAAAAGCTGATATAAGTTAGAATAGAAAGCAAACTGCAGCATAATCCTTACACAGCTACAGCTTCAGAGGAGCTCAGAGCTTCACAGGAATTCCTTATTTTGAGGTAGTTAATCATCCACCTTACATAGGAATGTTTGGGGTTTTTTAACATTGCTCAGGCAGAGTAATTTTAATGGCGACCAAGACCCTGTCTCCATTTTGTTTATAGGGCACTTAAGTGCCTGTGGAGAAGAGGCAAAGCTTTTCCTTGGAGAGAGTGCTTGTTTTATGATCTGCTAATAAAAGTAACGGTGTGTCATACAAATCAGTCTAACTCTGGGGAAAGTGGGAGGTGAAGGCAAAATGCACTGGCTTAATTGAAAGCATTTGTTTAAAATATATCAATGCAGTGGGTTGGAACTTGAAAGAACACTCTAAATATAGCCACGCTCTGTTGCTGTCTACAAAGAGGTGTCTGCTCACTCAGAAGAGGCTTTTACTGATTTCTGCACTCCCAGTCCTGCAGAAGCAGCATCAGTGTGAATGATTCTGTCTAAGTGCACCTTCTGCTTTATCCACACCCTCCAGTGCACTATAGATGTGACCAGCTGCTGCTGAGAACACAGAAAGAACTGCAAGCACTTGCTGAGATGCCATTCTGGCCTCCAGAACATACACAGCTGGCAGAGGTCCTCAGAAAGCTTTATCAAGCCGAGTACTGAATGCCTGGCTGGAAATAACTTACATTGTTTGGGGGGCATGTTCAGCTTCAGCTCTACACAGCAGAAATGACTTCATTCCAGGGAACTAAAACATTAGGTACAGTAGGATGACAAACCAAACTACCTGAGCAAGAATGTACATTTTAAGAAAGGCTGATGAAACTCAAAATTATAATGCACATTAGTTTTATCCTTTCTACCACCACAACACAGAGGGACAGGACCCTGTGAGAAGTACTGGGACACTACTGTCCTCCAGACCTTGTGATGAAAAAATATCAGCCTGTAGTTTGAAGCAAGCCCTCCAGTGTCCAATGGAAAGGGCCAGTCGAACAGGAAAATGGATAGATCAACTCCCAGGCATCAGCTGATGCCTCTATTACAGAAAGATTTGCCCTTCAGGCTCAGATTTGCCTTAATACCTTGGGAGCTAGTTGTGAAAATCTCTCCAGTCTGTTCCCAGATCCCTGCCTCTGCAGGAGAGACTGAGCCTGAAGCAGTACAGCATGGCTGTGTGCAGTGCTTCACTGAAGCTGGGGTTTCTACCTCTGGATTAGGGTGATTTTTGTATTAGGAACCTTAGAACATGAGAGCAAATGCTCTGTATGAGAGCATCAGAATGGATTGTGCTATCTGCTGTATGACAAGCAGCTTCACATAATTGCTAGCACTCAGTCTTGCACGGGGTTTTTTCCTGCAAAGTCCCTTACATGCCTGTCAGCAGGTCAGCTTTTACTTCAAATACTGGAAGGAGCTTGTCTAATGCCAGCTAAATAGTTTTGTAGAAAGAAGAGGAAAGTACGTGACGGAAACACAAAAGAACAGTGTTGGTTTCCTCAACATACAAGGATTAATAAATTAAGGTGCAGGCTTTAAATCTGATGGAAATAAAACAGAAGCACAACATTGCCAACATGAGTGTTTAACACCACCGTTACCTACACACTGTGCAGTGAAGTGCAGTTGTGAAGTGAGAAGCACAAGCAAAGGAGCAGAGTCAGTAGATGCAAAATGTCAAGATCATGTGTCTTCTGATTGTGTAGCTTAAGACAAAGTTCCACAATTGGCCACCTGATCTGCAGTCTAACACAGCTGTTAGCACATAGGCAAAATAATACATCTGAGTATTTTGCAACTGCACTTTCAGAGAGTCGCCTTTTGTGTATTAGTGCATTCTAAGCAGATAAGCAAACTAAGCCTTAACACTCAGTCTTTGAAAAGAGTTCTCAAAAGCAATAGAAACAAAAGGTGTCAGCCAATCAGGTGCCTTCCAAGCCAGGCACAAATACAGTAAACTCTGCTAGGACATCCTGGATAGATCTCTTCCTAAATGCAAAAAAATTCCTCATGTTGATGAAATGCCACTGTAATTAGTGATGGGGTATCTTTAAGACTTACTTTTAATCCACTCAGTATACAACCTGGCTTCATGCTATTTACATAGAATGCAGGGGAATACAAATTCAAAGACTTGACAGACACCTACCTAAACATACTGTCACAGTTTCCAGCTACATCCAAAATGTCTGAAAGCATCAAGCTCCTTTGACAACCTGTAAGTTTTGTTCTTTATACTGAATTAAATTTCACTGATGACTATTCTCTTAGACTTCTCTCACAGGCACAGTGGAAGCATGGTGGGTTTTTTCCAAAATAACCTGTTCTGTGGTACCATAAATTATCTCCTTTCTTAAAGGCATTTATTTTGGGCAAAAGGGGTGAAAGAAAAAGCTGGGATGTGCTAATACAGTCAGGCTTGAATGTCAGATCAAGCCTGCTTTCAAGGCATCTGGGCATATTACACAGCTAAGAAAAAAAGAAGATGAATACAGGACGAAAGTATGTAGATCATGAGGGGGAACAATTACTTTTGATATACACTTGTACAAAGCAGCAAGGTATGCAAATATGACAATAATAATTATAAAAAGTAAACAAAGTTATTATCAACAGAAAAATCACCGTCCATAGAATATTCTTACACTTTGGGAAAAAAGCCATATACACTGACTATTGACTTTGAGGAGAGTGCATCCAGAAAATGCCAATGTTCTGCAGACAAAATAATATTGGCTGTGCATAATAGGGAATGAGGGGAAAATAGCACAGCCATATTTCATTTATTATTAAGTAGTAAATTAGCAATGAAACACAAGATTCTGTATGAAGGGGAAGTAAGACCTTTGAAAGTTGCCCTTAATGTGTATTGCTGCAGGGGTGATTGATGCCAGACAACACCAGAGCATGTCACAGATTAATACCTGGCCAAAGGCAGAGGTGCATGGGAATCGTGCCAGCCACTGAACGTGGATATTATTCCCTGCTTTGGCGTACGCATGCAAATATAGTATTTCAACTTCATTTAAAGAAAAAAAAAAAGGCTCAACAGACCTACTGTGGTCTATTCATGCTGCTTGTTAACAGGGTCCGTGCTGCAGGTGCATAATTGCCTAAAGCCATCACTTCCGAGCAAAACCAGGCAGTTTTACTGTTTGCTTCCTTTCTTCCTTCACCTCAGCAGAAACCTTGCATTTGCCTTTTCCCAATGGGAGGAAAAACTGCTGCCAGCAACTCCGATGGGACTGAGCTGATTAACTGATTAGCATCCTAAAGTAGAAGGTTAGAAAGCAAATTTTCTATTATGGAGCAATTGCCATTGGAAAGTAATCTTGTTTATTAACTGCCTTTTTATCTTCTCTGGAGGGTTCCCTGACACAAGATAATGGAATTTTCTCACTCTTTAGTGTTTAAAACCATAATCATATCCAGAAAAGCAAGCATTTACTGTGTCATTAAACCAAGGTAGGGAGGACTGACCTGAAGAGTTCTCGACGCTTTACAAAGCTTTTTATCATTTCAATTAACATTGCCAAATGTTCTAGCTTATATTGCAGGCATAAATGAAGTTTTACAGGCTTTCTAGGTGTGTTTATATCCTAATTAATTTTAGCTACTGAGATTAGTTGCAGGAGGGAGACTACACAGAGAAAGCTCAGGAAGAGCTGATAAAGGGCAGGACCATGAAAAGCAATTTAGTTATATAC
The DNA here is from genome assembly GCA_013399225.1 of Rhipidura dahli. NCBI lineage: Eukaryota > Metazoa > Chordata > Aves > Passeriformes > Rhipiduridae > Rhipidura > Rhipidura dahli. The sequence goes on from VXAC01003198.1 coordinate 111,540, forward strand.
CCAGGGAAAGGTGCTCCAAGGTATTTGCAATATAGTGCCTGCACAACTTGTTTGCCTGCTAACTTCATCATTTCTTAAACATCAATTTAAAAGTTCTGTTGCTCCTTCTCCCTGTCCTGTGACGAAGGAAAAACGACCCTCACAACACCATGTTTCCTTCTCCTTATTCCCTGTGACAAGGCAGTGGCGCTGCACCAAAGACGCCTCTTCCCAACGCCAAGTCCATCCATTTTTCCCATGCAGCAGAATCTCTCTGAGCAGGATTTAGGGTGTTTGCTCGTTTGTTCATCATCCTGCCTCCACATGGGAAGAGTTAGCACTGGGCTGAATCAAGAGCACATTCAGAGCACTTGCAATTCCCTTGCCAGGAAAACGATTACCTTGCTCGGGTATTTCCGACCTCTGCGCCAGGTTTTCTCTCTCCCTCTGCCTTTCTCCACACCTAAGGAGATGCAGGAAAATGTCATCCTCCTCCAGTGCCCCTGTGCACCACGTGCATGTGGATGCCAGCTCAATCCAGGGCAAGATGGATTGATCTGAACAGATTGGCAAGCCCCAGTCTCAGGCTGCGAATCACAACAATATTCTCTAGTCGTGCATTATTACTTTTCATTTGCTGCTCATTGATTAGCTGTCAAGAGTGAGATCCTGATTTTTAAAACAAGGCAGCTGCAGTGGTCTTTTTAAAAAAAAGTTTATAAAAGTGAATATTTAACAGCAAAGGCCATAGGTGATGGGGCACGGCTGTGTGCTAACATCTCTGCCCACAAGGATCTTGAAAAATGGCGCATTATTTGTCCAAATCAAACACTCATGTTTTCTGCAAAGTCTTAGCCTAATCAGGATCACTAACTTTTCACACAAAAAGAGTTAATTTTTGTTTCTATTGGAGAAAAAAATTTATAGGTATTCTGCTCCCCTTCAATGTATAATAGTATAAAAGAAATTAAAATAAAAACAGAACAAAAATTTAAGTGAAAGCTAAAATTCCAAAATAATTTCCATTAAGACAGTAAAAGCCTTTCCATTCATTAAAGCTAAACTTGTATCTTACAACTACTATTCCAATTACAAAAAATTAGTTTTAAAACATGCTTGGAAAAGTTCTCAACATTTTGAAAATTTTAAAATAGCCATTTCAGCTGTATTGAGAAGTTAATATAAAATTTTCTTTCACATATACATGTCTATATACGTGTGTAAACAGTTTGCCTATTTTAGAATTAACATTTCCTTTTAATAATGCCTCATTTATAGTTCTCACAACCAGCTGAAGACTCAATAACTCATCCCAGCTGTTTATTTCGGAGCAGAGAGTCACTCCCCAGCTTTTACTATGGGACACCACAACAAAAGGCACATAAAGCAGATTATGTCAAAAGCCCTGCTCTCCCTGTTTGCTTTGCTGTAATTAAAATAACTTAGCAAATTTGCAGCAAAGAGCAAATATTTACAGAAGGCCTGAAGCTCCCTGTGTTGTGTGTACAGAAGGAATGATAGCATCCTAATTCCACAGACTTTTCAGCAGCAGGCAAATACTGTTATTACAAAATCCCTGTTTTCTGTCTGTGCCTCCCCAAGCTGGGAAATCAGCCCTGGGGCTGGAATGTGAAAAGCACTAAAGTCAAGCGTGATATGGACTGGGGCTTTTCCTTGATGAAATAAGAAATGCTAATTCTGAATTAAAAGACAGTAGCTTGGATGTTCTGCAACAAAATACTAGATTTTTGATGGATCTAGTTTTCCAGAATGGTTGTTTTTATCTAATTTGTTGATAATTAAGAGCACATTTACAAAGCATTGCCCCTAAAAATGCATTTGGTAAGAGATCTCAGTCAAGCCTTATCAAGAGGGTTGCTTTGCTGTGTTGAGAGAGCTATTTTCTCTACATCTCTCCAATATGCACACCAGCAATAAATATCATAATTGATTAACCAGACAGAGAATATCTGAAACGTGAATATAGCACGTGGCTGTACAACTGTAAAATGCAAGAGTTAGTGCAGGTAATAAAAGAGTGATTGTTTACAGTTTCTTGTGGTAACATGGAAGAACATAAAGATCTGTCAAGAAATAATCAGAATAAGCCACTTTGGATAAGAGAGCCAATTGTTTCTCATTTACAAGCTTCTGTAACTTACAGGCTTTGTAGGGACTTCAGATATGAAATGTCAGATTTATCAATACAAGATGGCATGTCAATGCTCCTTCCCATGGAATTTAATAAAGAAATTGCAGTATAAATCAACACAGAAAATGTTATCTTAATTATTAAAGCCACCTTGCAAATAAATATTCTGTTTCTGACACGTTATTTTTCATCTCCCTCAACTCTGGAAATCAATAAATGGACTGAGAAGCAGCTGTAGGCTGTGCAAGGGGCTCCCTCTCACACACCTGGAAGGATTTATATGGGGCAAAGAAAACAAGATGCTGGCACCAGGCTAACTTAGGAATGAACTACAGTGCAGAAGATGCTGATAGTGATTATCTAAGCTTTCTGAGAGTTTTCTTTGAAGGACACATGAATGTCCTAAGGTTTGTCTGCCAGGTCCTGTAACAACATCAAAGCAAACGTGGCAGGTTGATTGTTGCCTCATTGTTTAAGGCATTGTCCATCACACAGGGCTTTTTCTCTTAACCCTTAAACAAATGTTGGGAAACGGTTGAGAACTAGAAGTGACTTGAGATATTTTTCCCTGGACAACAAAGCGAGGAGAGATTTATTGTCATTTATGTATAAAACAGATGTGATTTAGAAGTAGGCACAGGCTGACTCTAAAGACTTCACAGGAGCTATGCAGAAACCTAAATGTGTGAATTTAGCTCTGCCATAGCATGCAAGGAAAACAACATGTTACTTTACCCATATTTTTAAACACTTGGGCTTTACTCAGTACTAATTAGACCTAAGGACGCATTTCCTTCTACTAAGTGAACTTAGTATCTGGCAGATGACAGAGGACCTTCTCAGGGAAGGCAAGATATAATCAATATTCTTCTGTTTAAAACCAGGTTTGAAAAAAAATTTAGACACCCAAAAAATAAGCCTTACTGGGGAAAAAAAAAAAAAAGCCTAGCAAATTAACCGGAAAGAAAATTAGAAGTGATTCAGAAAAATTAGAATGACAACAATGAACTCAACAGTGATGCAGTTATTGTTTCACATTCCAAATGCCTTTGGAAAATTTTCAGTCGAATGTCTCCTTTTTTTAATTACCATTTCACTCTGAAAACCTACTGACCTCTGCACAGTGCTCTGAAATTTTTTTGCCTGCTGAGATACAGGTAATTAATTTCACTTTGTAAATTCAACCCTGTCTCCCCCTGAATAAAATTAAAGCCTCCATTCTATGTGCAAAAGACAATGCTTTTCACAGCCATACAACATTTGCAAGAGCTACAGTGTGATCTCACTTCTTAATGGACAGCAAATGCTGGATATGTAAATATTCATTCCACCCTTTCTTCCGTATATTCTGCAGGCTGCACAAGGAAGTGTCATGTCTCAAACACACATAAAGGGAATGCCCTTTTTCTCTGCATGCACTGGAATCAAGAGTTAAGCTGTTTGTGGCTTTTTGCAGGTTAGAGCATTTCACTGTACTTTTCCTCAATATGTACTTTGGGGTTTTTGGTTGGTTTTTTTTTATAATGGTAATATAATGACACTTGATTAAAAGCAAACAAAACTGATCAGCCAAAAGCTCCTCTGTAATCCCAAATGCAATTCTCACCAGTTTGCTTTCCTGATAGCAAGACTGGCTCTTGGTATCTGCCATCTGCTTTCAGAAAAAACCTGCCCTCCTAATTTCCCCATACGTGGCATTTTCATTGTTTGTGCTTTTCTCATAAGGAAAAGCTGGGATATCTGAAAGTTTCTAATTGGATTAGAAATTTGCTTTTAAGAGCTATGAGGTTTCTTCCTGCCTTCCCAGCAAGAGTTGTGACACTTAAGTTTTAAGAACTGACGGGGATTACAAGGACAGCCACTCTGCATAACAACACAGATCAAGAGGCAGTGTTTATTCCTGCCACTCAAAGCAAGCCAACCTTCATTTCCATGAACTCAGAAGTTTCCTAAAGGTCAGCATCACTCTCTGTGTAATGTGGTCATCTATTATGCTATACTGACTCCAGCTGCTGCGGGAATAATTCACTGATCTCCTTTCTCTATTTCAGACAAGCAGTTAAATTAGCCCACCAAAGCTGTTCATTGCAAGCAAACCAGTGAGAAGGATGGTGCTGCTTCCCTTCCTTCTGACCAGGCTGCTCCCAGTGCTGCACTGTGGGACGGGGCACTGCCAGGTGCTCAGTGCTTGGAGGAAGGCACCCAAGAGCCACCTACGTAAAACCCTCAAGTGAGGCTTGAGGCTCCATACTGGCTGCATCTTACAAGCAAATTGTTTATATTTTTCTCTCTCCCCACTCCTGCAAACAAAACAGTTCAATTCACTGCAGAGAGAGGCCACAAATGAATTGATCTTTCCCAAGAGTTCATTTCTATCAATAGCAAGCTATTAGGCCAGGCCTTCCCAGCAAGTGGAAGGAGGCACACGTCAGTGCTGTGCCATTAGTATGCTCCCTAAGTACAGTGGAAATGTCATGGGACTCTGGGAAGGAGGCAGCAAAACCAGATGAGTGACATTTCTGACATAAGGAAACAAAGGAAATGGTTCCTTTACCTGAAAGTCAAAACTTTCCAGGTAAACTCAGGGTTAGAGAGAGAAAAGCGAAGGGCAAAAGCCAGGGTGGAAAATGCCAGCTGTGCCTCTCTTCTTCCAACCTGGACTCAATGTCTTACTCAGGAAGTTATACTAAAACTCCTGCTGGAAGTTGATCCTTCCAATTACTATTGTGAGAACGTAGCCTACCTAACTAAACAGTGCACGTGTACCATCTAGGAATAAATATTTAAGCAAAATGGAAACCACACACCAAAATGAATTTCCAAATCAAATATTGAGGACAGAAGTCCTACTAAGTTGAAATCCATTACGTGTTGACATTTGTCTTGAGTAATTGCCTTCAAACATAGTGAATCCTACAGCCAGGATTCTCATTTCTTGGGGAAATGTTTGAGTCCTGTACCCATGACCCCCCAGCGCATAAAATCAGATCAGTTTTCCTCTGATTTGCTACAGTTCATAGTGTGACAATTGGACTTCATTAGAGATCTTATTGTCAAAGGACAACTTTTACCTTATTTCCCTTTCCCCTTCCTCTCGTGTGACTGATGAAACAAAATGAGAAACCCGAGCCAAAATACCAGTCAAAAATTTAAGAAAGAAAACATCCAGTTTAAATGCCTGTTTGGCAATCACAGTTAGAAACTTGGTCATTGTTCTCACTCTTTGCAAACATTAAATCAAGTAAGAGCTCTTAAAGCTTGCCACTTCCTAGATAGATACTTTGCATTCAGCGAGTGCCAGTTTTGCTTGTAAGTAAACTGTGAAGGTATATGAAGCCAGGATCAGAAACACTATTTCCACATGCTTATTAATTTCTTTAATCTAAAATCAAATATCACCTTGTTTTTGTACCTGAAGTACATCATGTGATGGCACGATGTACCATCATAAAGCCGCTCGTGAACAACGAGGAGCTTTCTCCCAGCCACCACAATCTGGCATCCAATGATCTCTGCAAGCTGCACATTTAATTAGTCTGAGAAACTCATTAAGGTATCTGGAATATTAAAATGATAGCATTGTTCTAACTAGCACTGTGCACAATCTAACATGGCAGATGGCACGGGCTGCTGACACCTGGGCTGCTTTGCCATCTTGCTGACAGATACAAACAGTCGGCAGTATAATTGTAAGATACATAATCATAAAAAAGGGTCTCAAAATAAAACACCCATCAAATCTTCTGCTTTCTGGATGCTTGTTTGTTCATAAAGAGGCATTTGGTATTCAATCACTGGGTTTGAAACACGAGATGCACAGGTTGAGGCTTTGCTGCTGTTCCTTTAAACGCCACTTAGGATTTTATGCCCTGCTCCACCGAGGAGCCGAGCGCATTCTGCCTCCCGTGGAAGTGACAAGGTGGAGCTATTGGGGTCAGGAGGAACTTTATTCCTCCTCACCTGAATGCTCAGATGACATATTCACTTTTGCTCCTCATTAGTCCAGACTCAGAGAGCACTTCCAGTGCTCCAGGGGAGCTGATTAAAAATGGACAAGCTTTACATGCCGCAGCGTGCGACTGCTTTTACCTCCGTGGATAACACTGATGTGATGGGATCTCTTCCTCCTTGCAAACTGCAAGTTATTTTTAGGGTTTGGAGAGCTGTGCATAGCCCAGGCAACCCAAAGTTAATCAGCAAATCTTCAGGCATATGGTGTGCCCCAAATCATATCGAGTGCAGAGAAAAATGTCACTTCAGGTGTTTGTGGGGCAATGGTGCTTTATTTGCACCCCTCGGTAGCAATGGCAGACAACAGCCCAGCATCAATGCACAGGAGAGGGAGAGGAGAATGTGTGTGTCTGAGTTACAACCAGCTTCTAAAAACAAGTTCTACCATTAAACATTCCTCTAATACCTAATTCCTTTCCAGTCAAAATTTTTAAAATTCCCTCATCAAATCTCCTCAGAATTTCCAAAAGACCCCATTTCCTTTTGATTTCCTGTCAGTTTAAGTTTTTATTTAAAGAAAAATAATTCAGGACTGCTTCGGTCGCCAGGACCCAGTCAGATCTCACACACTGGTCTGTTGCAGAGCCTGATGACGTGCCTTTCCAAAGAGGGACAAAAAACTGGTCTCGGATTCCCGGGATATATTTTCTATCACCCAGGTTGCTACTGCAGAGATGAAATAGAGCATTATTCTCACAGAGAACTAGTGTAGTAAAATGCTTCTCCCCTGCACCACTAGTCTTACCTAGTGAAATGATGATTTGCAGTTGAACTTTTAGACCCTATTCACATAATTTTCCATGAAATTGTTCCAGAAGCTCGTAATGCTGCAGGTAGCATTGTCAGAAAGTGAACTGCAAGCTTTAGTGCTGCAGTGCTTGGGGGTTATTTTTCATTATTGAAATCAGCCTGGACACCTTCCACTGATCAATGCAGGAAATTAATTTCTTGTATTTCCTGGCATAAATATGTCTCATCAGCACTGACTTTTTGTACCACAGCCCCAAAAGGTCAAAGCGTGCCAGCCCATGCACAATGACAGATTTGCAAGGGCTGGCAGGCAATGGGATTGTGTTTGAGAAAGCTGCATTTTCACAAAACTGTTAGCTCATATAGGTGTGTGTGCAGATATATGTGTTTATTAATCTGTGCTGGCATCACCTGTTGTGGTGTTAATGCTACACGTGCAATTTCCTCAGCTGCACCTTTCACCCTCAGGTCAGAGGCTGGGCTCACCAGGCTACAACTCTTCTGTTATTAAACATTCCTTCCCACTGAAACACACCTTCCCTGCCCTCTGTGCCACACATGGTCCTGCAGTGAGGAATGCTCTCAGGGAGGACACACTGATGGACTTGGGAGAAAAATAATGGGGTGTTTTTCTTCCCTGAGAAGAAACTGAACAGCTCACAGCACAGCACAACAGTTTCTAAGCTTATGAAAACAAAATGCTATAAAAATACCACATTACTCTCATTTTTAATCTCCTGTTACTGCAGTACCTATTTATTAAGAGCCCACAGAGCTGGTCCACTCAGTTAACTTAATGATACACAGGCAATGATAACCTTGTGTGATATTCTGTTAGTCAAGCAGAAGTACCCATACCCTACGGGAAGATGTTTTAAACACTTAAGAATTAAGTAGATTTTTCAATACCGGCATACAAAATTAGCATAGAGCCTAACATATTTTGTCAGTTCCGAGCAGATCTTTGGAAATATAATGAAGAAAATTTAGGGAATTTGAGGCTTGGTGTCTTAAGAGTAAATCCTTTAGTTAAGCCAAGGAAAATCAACTGTCCGGATGCTTAAAAAATATCCTCTCTCTTCTATCACACTTCTGAGGCTGGTCCACAGGTTTTCCCCTTCCAGGACAAGTCTTACTACCCTTTGGCTTGACAAGCCTTCCTCGTGAACTGTTCCCACCATAAAGCATTATTTATTTTGATCAGATGTACAAAGGGAAAGAGAGAGAAGGCAGCTGCCAAGAAACTAAGTGCAAGCAGGAAAACCTGAGCTCTCCCCAGACATAGGTTCACGTGAATCTTTCTGCCCAGGGGGAAAGGAGAGAACCTGAGAGGCTGCAAAAGAGCAAAGTGTATGAATAAAAGATACAGTCTGTTTCTTCTTCAGAACCAAAATAAAGGAATTCACAATTATCAGTGCTCTTTTGAGCATAGTTTCAATACATATGCTCCAGTCAGATTAGGCTGTTTCTCAGCACAAATTTGTGCTGCTTTACTTGGTACAACCAAACACAGATGAGATTTGTTTCCTGCGAGGGTGGATCTGCCAGTTGTAATGCAAAATACAGATCTCCTCAAAAAGCCATGTCCTTCTAATGTGACACGGTGGAGAGCAGAGACTGGGGAGGGCAAATGGGCTTGGGAAAGGCAGTTCTTCTAAAACAATCCTGGACAAGAACTGCCTACATCAGAGCTTCTCACAGTAGACACACATGTTGGAGAAAAATCAGTGGTGAACAGAAAGACTTGATGGAAAGCATAGAAAAATCTGCCCTGCAAGAAGGAAGAACTTAGAGGGTTTCAGTTTTGATAAACATCAAAGGAAATAAAGACATGAAAGATGAGATAACTCACCCTAGTCCTAGCTATACATTCTCCACCGATAAGATATGATGGTGTTTTCCTTTTCACACAGATTCCATCCTGAATCAGGACTGTTCTGTAAGGCCTCAATTTAAAAGCTGCATGTTCTTTTAAGAGGAATTTCAAGGAGGAGAATTTCTAATTCGAATTTGTTTTATTTTGGGATACCATTTGCTCCGTAAAGGCTAAATCTTTAAAAATAATAAATTTTAAGTGTAATGTCATTCCATACTAGTGTGGAATTTCCCTTGTGAGAGCTGCTGTAATTATGAGCTGTCCTTCCAACAGAGCTGATTGCAGAGGATGATGTTAGACACATGCTTGAGGTGAGGGCAAACCCCAGCAGCATGCTATTAGCTCCCTCCTCTGCCACATTACTTCTATGTATATATTTCCATTTAAAACTGCATTTTTACTCCAGGTTGGTGCAGTGGACAATCAATCCCCAGGCATTTGGAAAGGATCTCAATTTGACAGCAGGACGTACGCTGGTATTAGTTTTCAGAATGTGAATGCTCTCTGGATAGCCAATTCCACTCTCAGCACTTCAGTAGGAGACTCAGGAAAAGATTATATTTGAACTTAACCTAGCAGGAAGCTTCCAGCACTGTATTTTGGACTTTTCCCCTGCTCTTCCCAAACTCTTGCCACCTGTAAGGGTAACATGACTGATGATTACTGGAATCTGCTGGTAGCAGTTATGAGTGTTAGCAGTTTTGCACCTTAAGGAGAGAAAACTCTAACAAACATGATTTCCCTTGCCAAGGAATTATGGTTTTGTGGGCATACTGTCCCTTTTTCAGCCCCTACTTTTAAAACTACCAGAGCCTGAAGTAGAACTTTTCATATATTACACTTTCAAGGTTACCACCAGCAGTGCTCCAGGCATCATCAATGTTCATCACTTGGTACTTTGATTTTCTGATTAGGGAAGCATCGACATAGCAATAAGACAGCTAAATACCAGGGAAATCATTAATCAGGAATCCCAAGTATTGTCAGATGTGGCTTCTCCCTTAGATCATTACGTTCCTGCTCCACTCCTCTCCCAATCTCCTGCCTCCGAATAAAGCATTGCCTACCACTGCTGGAACCACACACCCCGTGCAGCTGAAGAGGGCTTATCTCTTTGGAGGCAATACATCCAAGCCAAAGTAAATTACACACTTCATTTAGCATTTATTTACTTGGTAAGTGACTCAGTCCAATCATTTCACATTTTAATTTTCATCAGTGATGTAGTGTCTGGCTATTCTTTACGTTGAGAGGGTTTTTCTATTGAGTCATAGAACTACAGGGTGAGCAGTGCTGAGTTCCTTGATGCAGTTTTCCTGTGTGAATCACCCCCATCCTGATACCATCCCCACATCCGGACTGTCACCATAAATTAATACGTGCTCACAAAATGCTGTGTTTACTCCCGAGGAAGCGAGGGGGGAGAAGAATGAAAACAGCCCCACTTGAAAATGCTCAGAGTACAAACTTATTTCCTGGGTGACTTCAAATTATCCAAAATCACAATTTGTTGGTTTCAAACATGCTGTGCTTTTACTGACTGAGGGCATCAGTAATTCCTTTTGCAGTTTGCTCAGATTTAAGGACTTAGCTGTTACATCAACCTCTTTTTTGTTTCTGCTTCATTCTTAGCTGCAGAACATTAATAGCTCATTAACAAGCTGTAAACATCCATTGTGACAAAATATAAGTAATTTATGTACAGCTAGAGCATAAAGTGGGATGTAACCAGATTTTGGGGAGGTGTGGGAAGGTGGGCGAGAGCTTTTCCCATCCTGTACAGAACAGATGAGTGTGTGCTGTATATGAAGTCAAACTGCAAATCCTAGTGAGGTTTATTATTAGCAAAAGGACTGAATTTATTTTTTGACAAATCATGGTGGGGAGAAAAAGCAAGAGAACTACAGGGATACAGCCTGAGATTCAGACACCGTATTTTATTAAAGAACTGTGTGAATCTGAAAGCCAAATTGAGTATTCTTCTAGGGCAAGTACTCCATCTTTCACAGCCAGCCAGAGACACATACTAGAGCCTAACACCAGGATGTCTTCTCATGGCTTCTTCATCCAGCTTTTCACCCCAATGCCTCAAAAATCTGGGCCTGTCTCTGATGCACGACAGAAACACACTCAAATTCCCAAAAAGGATTCAGACTTGCATGACATGCAAGAGAATAGAGTAGGAAGTACAGCAGCACGGGCTAGAGACAAAACAGACCCTGTTTAACCCTGCAGTTAGACCCCATTTGTAAGAGGCTGTTGAGGGAATGGCAGACATGAGCAAAGAGGGACGATGACTCCTATTTCACTGCTGCTTTTGAAAAGTAGCTTAAAACTCTCCCCTGTGTAATCTCTTAATTGTGCAGCGTCACCCTTTCCCTTAAAATAAGAAGTTAAAAAACAAAGACAAAAAGCCTGATAGTTAAGGTTTACGTGCCATGGTTGAGGATGCCTCCAGAAGTGAAATAAGACCTAAGTAAATGCAGCAACAACAGCAAAAATTCTGCTACTACGCACATCCTTCACTAGCTCCTGGGAGACAGAGCTGCCTGAACATCTTAAGCTTATAAACTTGATGTACACGGAGAGACTTGAAGGGAACAATCCCTGCTGACTGGTGTACAAATGCTCAGAAATTCAGCAGTGCTCACAGCCAGCAATTCCCTGCCCTGGTGAACTTCTCCGAGCCTCTCTGAACACTCAAAATAAAAAGGAAATGGTTAAATGCACAGCTTCAGATTTGGAGAGTACCCTGTTATCTGGCAACACATGCATAATTGAACAACTGATGAATGAGGTCCTGCTTCACTGAGAACAGCTCATCTTCACAAGAAACACTCCCGTCTCAATGATATCCTTAAGAATAAAAAAAGGAAACCCTCTCTTGATATGTCCAGGGAGTCCATTCTGTGGAAAAGGACTCAGAGAAACAAGAGATGGCATCAGAGAGCAAGGCACTCTGGTGATTTAAGTAACCCTTTGAGATATGGGAGAGGTATTTCAGCGGCCTCTTTTTCCTGAACCACAACAGGGCATCCTGGCAAGAACCTTAACCACCAGCACCCTTCTCTCTCTCCCTTTCACCTACTTTATACCCTCTTGACAGAAGGTTAAAAATATATAGTTTCATCACTGCAACTTCTGCCTGCTTTTGCAAACCACTACTACAGTATCTTTCTCTGAAGCTCCATAATTATAAGCCCTGTTGATTTTCTTTTTTAACTTATTGAGTAAAATTCCCTTCCCGGCTACAGTCCATAGCTGTTAAGAGGAGTGAGGGTAGATGTGTGAAAAGACCATTTTGTGTTGTCTTTGCTAGCAAACTCTTTCACAACTGCTCTAGCTCAACTAAGAACTCTCTATTAGGTTGGATTTTTTTATTTTAAAGGATGCTTACTCTTAAGTAAAAGTCAATTATTTATGTATGAACCCTAAGAAGAACAGCACTAAGTCAATTCACATTACTTAACCCCAACACATGCAATTTGAACACTTCAATATTCATACTGGCTGTTAAGAACTCACAGTATTTCTACCACTTTAACTGGCACAGTAGTCAAGACACTTTAACACACTATTTTATCTGGTAATCTCATGGCTTCAGAATTAAAATTACATCCCTAGTAAAATGTGTAACAAGACACGTCGATGTTTTAGTTTTATTGAGGCATATTTCCCATGGAGCTGAATATTCTATTTTTCCACAGGGATAACGTTTCACAGCCACCGAGAAAAATGTTTGTTGTGAGCACTGTGGTGTATGAACTGTCACAATATCCCTGCTTGTTCCCCTGTTCACACGTAAGTCTTTTCTTGTACTTCTTAGTCATAACATGATTCGCAGATTTCAGGATGCTCCACTTCGCAGCACACACCAATTTTAACATGTCCCAGCTCCTGACTTTTTTCCTGATACGACTGTTCCCTCTTGCATTCTCAGAGAGAGGGAGAGGAGTGTCTGCCTTGCAAACAGCATGAATATGTTCTGTTTGAGCTGCATCACACACACACACACAACTCCTGTTAACACCAAGCAGAAAACCAACAGAAATACTAACTCAATTTCAACTAAATACCCTGCACAGATGCTATGTAGTCACAAAAGGTCATTTCCTTCTCCTGCAATAAAACTAACAGGGCTGATGTCTGATTTTTCCCTATTTGCTCCTCGGCAGCTAGGAACTCCTTGTTTCTTTCTGCACAAACCTCAACAATGCAGGACATCTTCATCTTTATTTCGGGTAACTTGTGCTTATGCATAGTTGGCAGTATTTTCAGCTTTATGAGGAGGCAAAGGAGTTGAGTCCTTTCCTGCCTAACAGCATTTGCCACATTTAAACTATACATAGCAGGAGTTGGAGGGAAAAAAAAAAAAACCCACCAAAACCTATAGGAGGGAAGCAAAGTTTACAACTGTGAATCAGATGCCTCTCCCCTCCTGCTCTGGCCAACAGGAGCAGCATGTTCCTGGCACTGAGCTGTGGAGCTGTGCCGGTAAGGCACAGGTGAGGCACCTGTGCTGGGCAGTGCCAGCTGCTGAGGGCTGGAGATCAGCTCTGTGCCCGGAGCACGTCCCACAGCGGGGTGCCTTCAACGCCTGCCACCAGACACTGCCCTGCTCTTCCCTCCTCCTGTTTTTTGGAGGGATCGTCTCCTCCTGGTGTGAGGCAGGCATTGTGTGCTCCCTGGCTTTGTGGAGCCTTCAGCACTGCCTCTCATTCTCTCGGTATCAGCTCCTGGATGACAGCTCCAGGGCAGCTAGTGCGCTCAGGAAGCAGAGAGGCAGATGGTATTTGAAGTCAGGAGTTATGGCAGGACGACAGCTAAAGCCATTTCCCTAAACAGCCAGCAGAACAGATTTCATCAGAGGTAAAAGATTTCAGAGTTTAAGAGATTTAGCAGAACTCAAAAGCAAGTCCGTAGGACAGATAAGGAAGCTGCTAGGAGACATGAAATAAATTTAGATAATTCCCTTTCACCTACCAGGAGGAAGAAAACTATAAAAAGAAAATAGTGAGTAGCTTTAAAAGGCATTGTTAGGTTATATAATAGTTGACCACCAGCCATTTTCACATCTTATCCTCAACAAAGCAAACAATCTTTTTTCACAGTTGCTGGCCCTTGATTACCACACGCTTGTGTATGGCTGCACCAGACCCCATCTCCCTTTGCTGAACTCAGAGCTATTTGCTAACTCAAATCCAGAGAGTCCACACATCCTTATCTTTCAGGTGATCTGTTTAGCATAAATGATTTAAAATATACTATCTAATTCTAGTCTGTACTGTTAAACCAGATGAAAGGCTCCAAACCACCAAAGCTGGTCTCCTGCCTTATCAGCTTCCCTTTGACTTTATCTGCACCCACAGATTTCCCCTATTACAGGGTCAGAAGACAATGCCTACAGCCACACCACTGTTGCATCACTACATGTGTTCACAACAATTCTCTCTCAGTAACTGTAGTTTCCCCATAAACCAACTACATATAAATCACATTTGGGTACTCAGAATTCTTCTGCCAAAACCACGACTTTTTCCATAGGTTGGGTTCTCAAATGCAGGAGGTTAACTGCACACCCATCTTGCCAGCCTTTCTCAGTTTCTGGACAGTAACAAATAGGGTTTTTTTCTAATCTTGATATGAAATGTAGGGTCATAAAACCTATGATTGCATTGCTGTGAAAATGCACCACGGGCCTGAGGCACTAATACACTCTGTGGATTAGATTAGGTTTGCCTTCTGCAATTGCTCATTTGTACTTTTAACACTGCTCGCAGAGCAGGGCCCTGAGATCCATTGTTAATTGCTCATGGTTAGGGCTCCTTTCTTGCTGTCACTCGAATCACTCTTGCTGTCATAACAGCAGCAGAGAGAAAATGTCCATTACCTTCATCTATAGGGAAACATTACTTTTCTGAGACTAGAAACCACTGACATTTAAGCCCAGTAAACAGCCCTGATTTAGACAAACGAAATAGTAACGCAAGTGCTGTATTATACAGGTGACAGTAGCTGAAGCTTATTTTGGTAGAAAACTTAGGGAGAAGCAGGCAAGGAATACAAAAAAGTCCTTTTGGATACCTAAACCACAGGACAAGAAAGAGACTTCTAAATTTTCCTCACTGCTCTAGTTAAAACAATACAGATTAAAGCTCCTCTCCAGAGAAAGGGATTTAAAAATCCTGTGCTAAAAATACAAATGAATATTCAGAGATGGTCTCGATGTAACTATGAGGGTGACAGGGAAGGAGTTACAAAAAAAAATTAACGTAAGTGAGTAACAAACAAAATGTCCCAGTAAAGTTAAAATCCAGAAGATTTGTTTACAGGGAATAAACACCTCCTTGAAACAGCTCAGAGAAAAGAATCAGTTCTGGAAAGGACAGATCAAGTACCAATGCACCATCAGGCCATCTCCAAGAGTTTAATCCTAATAGAGAGAAGCCAAGAAGCAGTTGCCTATTTTATACAGGAACTGTAAAATGGATGTTATATGCACAGTGATAGTAATCCTACACTAGCTGGACATAACTTAGTATCAGGATCATCCCTGAGAAAGCCATACAGTCAAATGTTATAGGGAAAGCCAACCATGCCTGCCTTTAAAGGAAGCTGTTTTAAAAGCAGTTTGAAGAACCAAAATTAATAATCAAAATGTTGCACGAGCGTACTGTTCTCAACATCTCAGTTCTAGAAGGACATCAAGCTGGCTTAGAAGGATTCAAACCAGACAAAAACCCAATACCACTTTGGAGCTAATGGGTCAAACAGAGCATTAACAAAGGCAATGAAGAGTGAGAGCAATAATGGTGCTCAGGTGGAGTTGAACCACACAAAGAGACGAACAAGATAAAGTGCCAAGGGAAACAAGGGCTGTACACCACAGCCATAGCCTGACAGCAGGCTAAAGAAAAATGAAAGCACAACACCAGGAAAACTGCGTAAAAGAGTTTCACAGAGGAAAATGCAAAAGTTTTGTCAGTTCAATCACTTTTAAATGGTCTGAAGAAAGCACATCCAGCTGGAAGAATTCCAGTGGCACAGATGGACACAGACCACGTGACTTGATGGTCCATTCAGGGTCCTCAGCCAACACAAAAACCAGCTCAGCAGATAAGTGGGAATTGCCCAGCCTGGACTTGCTTTTTTTGGTCAAGTTTGAGATGCTCCTTAGCAGAATAATAGGGGGAGAGAAGAGTAAAGCTCAGCTCCGCAATGACAGAGTTCCTGCAGCTTCAGATAAAATTAAACCCAAATATAGAAATTGTCCTTATAAACTTTTAAATGAAATCTCGAATTTGGGATTAAGACATACTAAGCTTTTCCCCAATTTTCTGCTAAAGGAGATCTTTTCAAGCTCAGGCATGTCAAAATGGAGCTATCTGCCTCTATCACAAACTAATTTGAGCCAGCATTTTCAGCTCTGTCTAGCACAGAGATTAGATAGCCCAGGCAATTTTTTATAGCAGGTCCCAAGCTGGAGTGGTCCGATTGCTCTTGGGGAGATTTATGGAAAGTCATTACTGATTAGTATTACTGATTGACAACGATTAGTACTCCTGGAAAGATGAGTCTTATTCTACACTACATGGTTACAGAATATCAATTACAGGCAGGGAATGGGTGGTTTCACACATTTTCTTGCTCATTTCTAGATGGAGGAGAGAAGCCCCATCATTCACCACTGGCATCATGAAAAGCTGAAAGGAACAGTTTGTGAAACTCCATAGCTTCCACCAGACAGCTGCATTTCACTTTTCTTTTTCGTCAGTCCCACACCTTCACGGGCACAAAGAGTTAAATGCACCAGGCTGTAACTGCTGTCCTAATTACAACTACCCCATGAACTCAGAAAGGCTGCACATGTGTCAAACAGGCCATTACACATCATGGTGTAGGGAGCAATCCTGGCTGTAGACACTGACTGGCTGAACTGGTCAGCACCAGCATTTCCTCACTCTGCAGTAATGTCATTTCTACTTTAATGCCATTTCTTCACTGCCTCTCTACTGCTGGTTCACTGAGCACAACTTAACGTGCTCCATGTGATACCTGTAGGGTTGGGATGGGCCACAAGAGCAGCTCACGGACCAGGTAAGTATGGACCATGTAGTTTTGCATCTCAGAAAAGTTAGTTAAAGAAGCCACTTAAAATCAAAATGGCCCTGAGCAGCACCCAGAGGCATAATTACTTATCTACAGATTAATTAGCAAAAAAACTTAAGTGTTTAAGTGCATTAAGCAGGTCTGAGATGCCAGCAACAAACTTCTGAGAAGTTCTGAATTTTTAGTACGTGCATCAGTTATATCCTTTTTGGAAAAAAACAAATTCTTTAAAACAAACTGAATGAACATTTGCATATAAATTATTTACTTGTTGTTTTGGACAGGAAAACAAGCAAACTAAATGTGGTTCAGTAACAAGTCACTCACATTCTGCTTCCAACAGGCAGAGCAGCACCTCTGAATGTAAACAGGAAAGGGCGAACTCTGCTCTTCCTTGGAATGGAACAAAAACTTACTGCCTCATCCATGAACTTTTCAAAATGTGGATCTAAACCTTTCTTCCAGACATTTAACTTGCCAAAATTCCCTTCCAAGCACTAACAAAATGAATACAGTCTATTTACATGAGGGGAGGTAAAATGTGACTTTGTAAGATAAAATGAATTGCAAATTCTTTGTTTATTCATCCTCTCAGAGCAAAACCATAAGCCTGTAGCTTACACACTGTGCTTCACCTTGCACATCCATTTGAGTTTAAAAAGTGCAATGCTGGCAAAAAAATCTAATCAGGACTTGTTCTGCATTGATTTTCTTTTTTGTAAGGTCAGATGCCATGTTTTGTGAACACAATTCTAATCATGTCATGCAGATACATAATTTTCTTGGTCTCCAAAAGAAGTTCAGTGCAAGAATACCATGAGGACGTCTGCAACTATTTCCTGTCTTTCACAAAGCAGGTTATTATTCCAAAGAGAAGACTTTTGTTCAGACACATCCACATCACCCACAGTCACATATTTTTACATTTCTAATAACTTGCCCTGAATGACATTAATTTGCTTTTCCACCTGACAGTGCCTTTATGAGTGCTTTGCACTTCCTTAGCCAGGACTTGTTTATTCCTTTTTCTTCACTTTAGAGCCAGAATCCACCACCACACTCCTGCATCTTACACACAATAGAAGCAGACAGATGGTCAGGTTCCACTGCAAGAAAAACTGTAGGTGGAAGCCACTAAAAAGAGCAAGAACATGTGTTTTCCTGCATATAAAGCCATGCATATCGGGATAGGAGCTGGCATCTATAAACACTGATATCCACTAGAGTTCTGAAAAACATAAGCACCTTCTCCAGTGCCAAGCAGCAATCCACATTTCTTCCCCTGAGATGAGGCATTTGAACATTTCCTTCTTGTGTGCTCATCATTTTCTGCCATTAACATTTTGTTAGAATCTTTACACTGTTGGGCATTGAATATGGTCCCTTCTGAAGGGCCACTTGAAACAGACCAGGTGAGCTTGGCTTCAGTCCATGCTTCACTAAATTCATGTAAGAGAGAGAAAAATCTTGACTCCTCAGGTTGGTTTGCTTCTGATGAAAACCTTTGTTGCTTATCCTTGCAACCTTCAGCATTACGTAGATGCACATTTACCTCAGTCTTTGCTGTGATTTAGCTGTTCTCATATATGCAAACTGAAAAATCCTATATTCCCAGCAAAAAACTTGCTCATTCTGACAGCAGAGGAGCAGCAACCTCTAATGGGCTCCCAAGTTGCTCATGCAATTGAATTAATATCTGTCCCTCAGCTGCAGCAACACATGAGCTACAGCGAGTGGGAGCCAAACTGTGGTGGTACCGGGATGGGATCAAGTGCCAGAGCCTTCCAGAGGAGCTCCAGCCACATCAAGAGGAGCTCCCAGCCACCCCAACCCCACTCCCAGGGGCCAAAGGCTCTCTGCTTGCAGGAAGTGCTGCTCCAGCAGCACTCCCAATCCTGCCACAGCCAGGGCTTGTGCTGGAAAAGGCTTCCTCATCCCCAGCATCGCTAATTATCAGGAAGGAAGGGAAATTTTAGGAGCAAGCTTGCTTTATAAAAGCCGGTGTTTTTTAAGCTATATTAAAATACTCCAGTCTGAGCCAGGATTTCCAAATCCTCTTTTTCATAATTATCTCCATCATTTGTCACATGCATTTGTCATGTAGTGAGTGCATGATGTGTTCGCAGACACACAGTAAAACCCTATAGATTGCCTGCAGCTGATCTGAATATTAGATCTATTCACCCCCACAACACAGAATTTCTGAGAGCATTCCATTACAAAATTCCACCATAGATCTTGACTAGAATTCCACTGGAATCTCAAAAGATCAAAATAATTTGGTGTGCCTGTGAAAAGATGACAGCATTTATGCTTATTAATGTCTTACCTCTGGACTTCTAAAACTTTCATAAGGCCCAGTAATTTTTTTTTTTAATTAATTTCCAAAGAGTAGAAAGAATTTTCTCCCTCCTTCTCCCATACCATGGGAGAAAGCCAAGGTTACTATGAACAGATTCTAGCACTGACTGTTAAAATACAAACTCATTCCTCCTGTATCCCACTTCCTTAGGGATGGAAAACACCAACAAACATCCATTGGGGAGGTTCAAAAAAGTGAGTAATGTCTGCAAAATGCCTTTCAACGTGCAAAAAATGTCTGCATCTGCGTAATACTTTCCCCAACAAATATCCCCTTTTCTGAAGTAAAATCTGACAGATAATTAGTTTTGTGACTTGCCTGTGACACTCAGGTAACTCAGCATACCTGCTTCCTCATCTGCTAGAAAAACGATACTTTTTTCTGATGAAATTCAGTGCACAGAAATAAAAACCTAACCTGTAATAAATTTAGACCACTTCTTTATTATTATTCCCAGCTGATTACATACTTGGGATGAGTCAGTAAAGCTCTTTGCAAACAACTTCCAGACTGCAAGCATATGGGATGTCTTGGAGGAAATGGTGCCAGGTACAGCCATATGTTGTGTTGCAATCGCAAATACATCCCGCACTCAGAGAATCCGTCTTGGAGGACTGGGAGATGGTGGGGGTTTTCATTCCATCCGCAGACCTGCAAGCAGTTCTGGCTCTTACTTTGTGAGTGGTGGCTCAGCAAACCTAAATGAGCTTAATCCCTTAGGCACTGACTCTGCAGGGCATCCATGCACCACATGTACTTTTAATGACTATCTCCCTTAAAACTAATGATATTTTAGAACATAAAATAGCTCATTTCCTTATATCCATTCATTCACTATTTCATCTTCAAAGAGTCTGCAGATGTCTGCATGCCACAACCATCAGATGAAACCACTGATGAATCTTCTCTGGTTCTAGTATTTTGGATTCTGCAGAGTTGGATTCTCACCCCACACATCTTCATCTCCAGAACTGCTCTCACCCTTGTCACCATACCACCCCTGACTGATCAGATGGTTCCATCTTCATAATGCTCTGTGAAGTGGGGAAGTGAAACATCTGTTTCCCGGCTGGATCAGACCATCATCAATTCCATTAAGTGGTTTACCCAGGGCTATGGCAGACATGCAACTGAGAAGGAAATAGATCTCCTGTCTCCTATTGTGGCGAGAGCTTCTATTAGAATCATATTTTGCCTTCCCAGCCAGGCTTGGGTCTATTTTCCTATCCATGAATAGGTCATCTGTGTGAAGGATAACCCACATACTCAGGTTCCCATCACCTCAACAGAGCATATCAACAGATCAAAGGAACTGGCTCCTGAAATTCCCAGGTCCTTCCTGCCTGGTCATCAGTACCCTTATTTCCAGCAGGCCTTGGATGCTCTTTGTCACCATCTTCTGGGTGGTCCTTCACTCTCTCATCTCTACTGGCACTGCCATGCTCTGAACTAGGCATGTTTCTTTCCAGCTCCTTTCCATGGCAACAGCTACAAAAGGCCTTTGAAATCTGCACACAAACACTTTGGAGGCCAAACATCATATTTTTGGAGCCCCAGAACAAAAACAAGAGAGCCAGTCAGTTTCTACTTAAACCTATTCCTGGATGGTTTTTCCTTGAAAATGTGAGTGATGCCTCTATGTAACAATGAAGTAATTGTTTTCTCTTGACATGCATAGGCATTCAAAATAAAAATTGAACTGTAATTCCCTTCCTAGCAGGGACATTAGGCATGAAATAATAATACCTCTTGATTATTCATTGAATTTGCAGGCTAGGAACCTGCTATCTCAAAGCTAAGTTATACTTAACTCTCAAAACCCCATGGACCTTAGAGAACCGCCTTCCAGACACTGCAGGCAATGAATGAATGCTTCATTTCATTGATGTTTCAGTTGTACTGTGATGGGCAGACAAAATTTGGAAACATCCTGAGAAAAATACACCACACTATCCGTAAATAAACCATTCCAGTCCACAGACTGCTATTCACAGGATCCTCTGTGAGCAACGCTAATTACTATCAGATAATTAAATTATTTATTACTCCTTTAGCAACCGTCCTGAAATGGACCTGAAGACTGAGTGCACACATAAGCAGGAAGATACATTTTATGCTGGCTGTCTGCCGTGAGATATTTTAGGAAGGAAAAAAGTCGTGAGTCCTTGCCTTTCAAAGCAATAGAGCAAAAAAGAAAAGGCACACAGTGAAAATTAAAAAGATAATGTCTCTAAACCAGTCGGTTCTTTGTTTAAATCAAACTATATTTCTTCTTTTAGTTTTCACTATCCAGTGGTGAAAGTTTCCCTTAAGAGTTGATCAGACAACCCTTGTTGGCCCAAAACGGCTTCATGAAATCATTGGGGATATTTTGCAAGGTGGAATTGCTTGTGCAAATGCCACCCTTCTGATGATGCTTATTCAAGTATTTAAGCAAAATTTTTAGCTGCTGTCTTTCTTCCAAACATATCACCCTGGCAAGGCCTTTATTTGTATGTATTTACTCACAACCCTTTGTACACTTTACAGAACTTGGAGCTGTTCTATGTAAAGCAGATGTTGCTTTTCCCAATTGTTTTCATTAACAGGAATGTTAATGAAAACAGTATAACTGTTTCTCTTTAAAAATACAAAACCCATTATGTGGGGGGCAAAGCTACTTACTACTTTTCATCCTAAAGAAGGACAATAACCAGGCCTAGAGATATAAATTCATAAATAACTTAAAGAAGGACAAAAAACAAGCCTAGAGATACAAATTCATAAATTGTTCCTGTGGGGTGTAGAGCTCTGATGCAGCTTTGTTTACACCAATATACTCGCATACTAAATACTAAAATATTAAAATCCACAAAGTTTAAATATATTCCTACTGCATTTTTCAATGTGATAGTTAAGATGGAGTCTTGGCTTTCTAAAATTACCTTAAGCTCTTCTACAAACCAGAAATTGTATAAGCTAACACCATTATTGCCACCATTACAAAATTGCTTAAATTTCAGAGTATGAAATGCTACCAATTGTAACAAATTGGATATTTCTTTTAAGGAACAAATTTCATTTAGTGAGCAGAATATTTTCAGTAGAATATGCCTACCTGGTTCAAATAAGCCATTAAGTTCAACTACATGGCATTTCCTGCCTGAAGTGCTTCATAATTAGCAGCGATAATAAAAATGGAGATCAAGCGAATCAAGGGAATTTACTTCTCTGCTATGGTTTTGTTTGCATTTGCTTGCCTCACATAATAAGATTCTAAGGTGTATTCAAAGGAATGATTGAGTTTTAGGAAAGAAACTACAGTATTCATTAGCATGAAGGAAAGAGCAAAACCCTGGGTCTGAGCTGCTTGGTTGCTCCCAGCCTTAGAGGATGTTTCCTGAGCAGCTGCACACACAGGGGTGGAGCAGTCAGGTGCCCAATGATCCCAATAATTAATAGGAGTTAATAGAGCGTAGCAAACCCCATTTTGTGACATCAATTATGTCTTTGGGCATAACAATGAGTAGGTTAAAATAACAGACAGACACATATGGTCAGGTATTAGTTGCAGCCACTACCAGTGACCTAATATACAGCATAATTCAATTTGGAAGATATTAATGGTTAAACTAATTCACTATAATTGCAGTCTGGAAATCATTTGCACTTCTAACATTAAGTCACATCTGTTTTTTTCAACAACAACCATTAATCATCTAGATAATGCAAGAAGAGATCCTGTTTCATTAAGAGTCATATAAACACAGTTGAAATATAAAGATTAATTCAGGAATCATGATGTAGAAACAAGATAAATTTTATTTTTCCTATTTGTCACATAATGGGTGACAAAGGACAAAGGAAAACGGAGACATGACATCAGAACACTTACTTCTTCAGTCAGACGAGGTCACTCCCAAGAAATCCAAACCACACTGCAAGTGCTCCACAAGACAAAAGCACAGAGAGCTTCTGGCTATATGTGAGGAAACCACGCTCCTCTGCAAAGCATCACAAGCTTAATTTTGGGAAGCAGGAGCCAAAGACATTTGGAGTTACCTCCTAACTATCCTTCTTGTTGTTGAGAGGTTCTAAGGAAGAGCAGAGAAACCATTTGGTTCCATGCCAGAGTATGCCTTTGCATACTGTTTTAATACATGAATCCACCCTGTCCTTCTCCCAGAGCACTCTAAAACGGAAGTGCAGAGTCTCCATCTCCTCACAGTTCTCCCCTTGCCCATCTAAGAGGCTGAGATACAAGCAACAGATGCTACTAACTCACTTCATATGTCCTGTAAGACTCATCTTTGACCCAGCACTAGATGGTTCCAACATTGATACTATTGGAACATTTGATTTCCATTTCTAATGAAAAACTCAGGTTCAGTTGCTGAACTACCTGACCACCAGAACATCCATTTATGCTTCTAAGCTTGAGCCAACCACTGACAAATCAGCAAATCATTGGCTATAAAAGAGGAGTAAGGTAGGATAATAGATAAACACCTTAAATTTTTACTCCATTTCTTCTTTCCCCAAAAAGCTTGCTGCACAGGTCCTGGCTGAAGTTCATATTTAAAGTCCTGCTGGTAAGAACTGAAGCCCTCAGAGATCCCTGCACCCTGAACCTCTGGCTTGACACGGGTGAGAATTATGAAAACTTTAATCCCTGAAAAGAAGTGCCCTAATACCAGCAAGGAATGAAATCCTGACTCAAAGTCTGGCCTAATCATAGCTAATATTTTCTGTGGGTATAAATGAATGCAGGTTTCAGTGAGCTGCTCATATTACATCAACCTCTGAGCCCTCCTGCCATCTCCCTTACCTCAAAACGTGCATTGTACCTTTGGAGGGAGTTCAAGATTCCCTGTACAACTAAAGCAGGTCCAGAAATTGCAACCTGGTGATTCAGAAAATGATGGAGAGGGTAAGCAAGGCAAGGTGATGGCCCATCTGTTCTCTGGGAAGGCTCTGGGATGGATGCTCGGTGCCGTGCCTGCTTTTTCCCAGCAGAGAGCTTGGAGCCTGCAGCCCAAGCTGGGACAGCCAAGTCTTTCCTCACCACTCAGTATCAAGGGCATGGATCATTTCCCAGGATATCTGCTGCCCACGAGCTTTCCATTTCACTGTTTCATCACAAAAGTAGTATCATCAGATAATTTCTGCCTGTGCAAAAGCTGCAGGCAAAGCAACAAACACCACCCTACTCAAGGCAACGGCAACTTGCTCATTACTTCAGTGGGATGCAGATTTCATCTCAGAATTTTTTTTTTGTGTGTGTTTGGAAAGATTAAAAAAACAACCCAACAACAACAACCCCATACAATCCCACAAAAAATACCCCTCAAACCTACTGAGGAATAAACTGGGTATTTGAACAGGCAGGATTGTTATATTGGTGGTTATGGATCAAACAGACAAACTGCTGAAATAAAAAAGGGGTTTTTTTGCATTACATACTTACACACAAGATACAGAAAAGATACGAACAGCCACTGGAAAATCACAATCAATAACAATATCTGGTATGATTTTATTACATGTCCATTTGGTTTTGGCTGCAGCTCCAAGGGGACCTTTTCCTCTCTATGAATTAAGAAAGACTGTTGGGTTGATATCATTTTGGCAACCATTTACTGTGAGTGGGGAGCTTATTCCCCCGCTTCAGCTCGGACCTACTGAACCCTGGGAACCCCGCAGGCACGGTCACCTTACACATCCATTGGCAGCTCCCTTCCCTCCAGCCTGCGCCGAGCAAGGAACCAACACCAGAAGGTGGCAGCAAGGATTCGGCTGAAACCCACGGAGCGATGCCGAGATCAGCGGGGCTCCTCATCTCGCACACGCTTCCACCTTACATTTCAGTCAATAAAAACAGAACTGCGACCCCTGCTTTTCCATTCCTAAGCTACTCCCTGAAAGCTGGGGTGGGTCTGGCTACGGAAATCAAAATCTTGTCATCTAAAATTGTATTTATGGTTACATTAAAGATGTCTTGTGAATAATGGTTTCAAGTAAGTTTAAGAAGGTAGATGAAAACTAAAGCATTTAAAGGTAAAAATATAATAAATCTAAATTACTGGAAATCAGGAGGTTTTGTTCAATAAGAATATAAAAGCCTTACGGAACTGTTTTAGATGGTAGATTACAGTGCAAAAAGTATTTAAGGAAAGAATATAAATAAACAAGATGTTGTTAAGGAATGGGAGCCCAGTCCTGAAATATGTTGACCATTTACGATTCAGAGGATCTAGTTCAGTGTCAGCCAAATGCAGTTCAACAATTTTGAGTTTACAGAGCAATTTAGCAGATAGAAGGCAGCAAATAGGAAGACATCTCCATTTTTCCCTCCTAAACCCAGTACTAATGAGGTCTGACTACATCACATGATTTAAAAAAACTATTTACATACCTAAAGAATCAGAATCACAGAATTGCCAGGTTGGAAGAGACCTTCAAGATCATCGAGTCCAACCTCTGTCCTAATACCTCAACTAAACTAAACCATGGCACCGAGCGCCATGTCCAATCTCTTTTTAAACACGTCTAGGGATGGTGACTCCACCACCTCCCCAGGCAGACCATTCCAGTATTTTATGACTCTTCCTGTAAAAAAGTTTCTCCTAATGTCTAACCTAAATTTCCCTTGGCGCAACTTAAGACTGTGTCCTCTCGTTCTGTCAGTTGTTGCCTGGAAAAAGAGACCAACCCCCACCTCACTACAACCACCTTTCAGGAAGTTGTAGAGAGTGATAAGGTCACCTCTGAGTCTCCTTTTCTCCAGGCTAAACAACCCCAGCCTTACTACTTAGGGTATAAAGCTAAAATACGACACCTCTATTAAAGACTCTGAGAAAAAATGCAATTTATAAAGTTTTCCTTATAACAAGTGGCAAGCAGTGGCTCACACAAAAGCAGATGACGTTCTTTGGTACTGTAGAACCACTGATTCCATTTTAGGCACCAGAGAATTCCTATAATACTTACCACCACCAGTACATACAGTAATATAGGAATATGCTGCTATTAGTTACAAACAGCTATTGGAATAATGTTACTGAAGATCCCACACACCCTGATTTCACTTGGAATTTTCCTCAATTTTTTTCTTGTTTGTGCTGTAGTAAATCTTAACTAAATGGAGTTTGTTGCTTTCAGTGCTCCTGAACACCAGCCTTAGCAAATCTGGCATTCACCCACCTGGGTGGCAATTCTGTTTCCAGCCCCAATCTACAACAAACTTTTATGTTAACTGTCCACAACTATAATGAAAAAAGACTAATAAGATTAATAGGGCATATTTCTTCCTTTTTATCACTAAAATAAATGCATTTTTTAGTCATTCAAATATTTTAGTGAATTGTTTTTGAGTTACAATAGCAGAAAAAAGGATATTGCCATCAAGAGCTAGTTCAAAAAGCCATTAAAAACTTATCACACCCAGGAAGAAAGGACAAATCTTTATTCAAAGATGCTTCTGGTTTTCCAGATAATTATAGCTGCCAATTTTAATTTCTTCTAGCTCAAAAGCATTCAGAGACAAAAAAATTCCCAAAACAACTCTGAAAAAATGTGTGCTTTGCTAGAATTTGCATATTTCAGTTCAATCAAAAATTAATTCCATTTTCAACTGATTTTTCACATCACCTTTTCATACGGTGCATTTCTTTGTAGAAATTTGTTCTCTCTTGCAAGAAAAAAAATAATTCCAAAATGAACTGACTGATTGACTTATGCTGCAAAATCCATCAATCAAGATGCCCTCTCCTGTCAGGGAACCAAGTTTAGTCTTTTATCACTGTAATATAAATAACTGTCATGCTGAAGAAGAAATAACAAAAACAGCATTCACAAAGGTACTCAGATACCCTCACGACAAGATTCTCCACAACATGATGTGAAATTTTATAGAAAACTGGAGAGGTCACAAGTGAAAACAGATTTTCAGTGTCTCAGCCATGCCAAAGCAGTGACTACAAAGAGGCCATAACCCAAATTTGGATGTGAACCACGCTGAAATGAAAGGCTGTTGAAAGTTGGAGCTGTTCAACTGTGGCTGTGCAGAGCATTCTCTCCAGCTTCACCCCACCACATCCCCCCAAAATTCCAGCAGCTGCAGGAGAACTATGCTCCAAGCATAATACCAGATTTTATCACCAGTGCTATCAGATGGATGATGATAAATTTATGAATTGTGAAAGGGTTTGCCTATTTTGACTAACTGTAATTAACCAGGCACAAAACTGAACTGGAAAGTTGGGTAAGAATGATTCCCAAGGGCTTTTTCCTATTGACATATTATGTAATATGAAATAAATGTACTCATTGTACACTACCCATTACTATCATCCATTTTTTCAATTTTCTCTGTCTCCCTGCACTGACAACAAAAAGTCAGCCCTTTGATGTCCTCAGCAGCAGAGCCCCTTACAATGTGTTGTCTCTTCCATTCCTCTGCCATGTGCTGTCACTTCCAGCAGCAGCTTGTCCTGCATCCTTTCTGCTGGAGTTAGGAATTACAGCCCTGTTTCCTTGTTGCAAGAAATGACTGTGAAGGCTGACAGAGCAGAACTGTGCCATCAGTCAAATGCAGTTGTCCAAACCGTTCAACATCCCCTCTGTTCTGCCCATTTTGGCAACTTTGGAAGGCATCAGGCTCCAGCAGTGAGGGGCTCTGGCTCGAAATCTGAAAGAACTGGGTCACAAAGCCTGGCTGTCACTGGTGTGCTCCTGTTCTGTGCACATCAGTTAATCCTCTTTCTCTTCAAGCACTGTCCTTTCAGATCCATAGTGCTTTGCATCACTGTCTCTCACTATTGATACAGCCTAAACTCCATTGAATTACAAGGAAAAGATCTTACACGGACTCCAGCAGAGTCACATCTTTCATACTGTGTTGATGCAGTGCTTAGCACCAAAAAAACCCCTCATCTCACCTGGGGTTAACAGAAAATACAACTGCTGAAGGAAAAAAACTACTGTATTTAAGAAGAAATGTCCTACAGAGGGTCTGGAAATAATAACTAAGAACACTCAGGCTTTTAATTGCAGCTCAGGCACCATTCTCTTGGTAAAGATTGGTGCCTGCACCAAGGAAATAAAGCTACCAGGATTTTGTCAGCTTTAGAGATGTTCTAAGTCAGGAGTCAATCACAGTGCTGTGGCCAAAACTGTTTTTCTGGATGTGAAGGTACATATCCAGAGTTTTAGCATAAAGACTTTTTTCTTTGGGGAGGGGGATATCTGGGAGCTGCATGGTGGGAATGATGGCAAGCTACACCCAATGGCCAAAAGCTGAATCATGTAATTTTTGACTTGGGCCATTTTCAAGACCAGCATCTTTAAATCAGCCTCCATCCTTGGTTCTGAAGGTGGAGCTCACACAGGAGATAAAGTCAGCTCCTTTCAATGTATTAACACCTGAATCAACCTGGATAACTTACCATATGTTAATTGTTTCTGATTCTAGAATAAACCCCAAATTTACTATAAACCAACTCTCCAGTAAATGCAATGCACGGACAGAAAAGGCTCATCTGACCCCTGCTGAACTGTGCTCTCATTCCAAGAGATGTTGAAAAAACTTGATTCTGATGTTATTCCTAACCAAAAGACGCTATCAGTCCTCTGAATTGCTGAATTAAAACAGCTTGAATAGAATTAATGTATTTATATATTTTTTTTCATTTCAAAGTGGATATTTCCAAGACAAAGTATCTTAATTAAAGCGTTCCAGTTTTGACAACATTTGCATTTCCCAAAAGAAAATGCCTGTCAAAATTTTCTAATCCCCTCTACTTCGTGATTTTTGGTAAATTCTATGTAGAGATCAGCAGCTTTTTTCACTGAAAACCTCCTTCCTTGATTAGAGAGGCAGAATCAAAATACAACAACATTGTTAGACATTAGTATAATGCAATCAGCTGAAAACCAGCCTGATCTCCGTGGCACGTGCTCCGTAATGAGATGTCTGTACAGAGAGACACAGGTCAGTGCAGAAAGGAGGAGGAAGTTCTGTAACACTCAGGTTATTATTGTTAATCCCGAAATGGAGGGGTTTGATGCTGCTCTGTGTGAAGGTCAGACCTTAAAGTGACACCCAAAGGAGCAAACAAGGTAAAGAAAAAAACCACAACAGAAATAAGGCTTCTCAGAGCCACCTGTTCCTGATGGGGGGAATTTGCATTTTTTTGCAAGTCCTTTGACAAAAATTTGCTGCAGACCCAGACCAGACAGAGAGATAAATAGAAAAACAAGTACATTTTAAAATTAAGAAAAAAACCCAAAGCCTTGGTTCTGTGCACATTCCACCCCACAATTCAAAATGATAATTCTGTTCTATGAAACACAATGAAAATTTTATGCTCAACTTTCAGAAAGAGGGGGGGAAAGTAACAGACAAGTTAATTCGCTGTATAAAACTACTTAAATACATTTTTATCCCTGTTTTCCGCTTCCCCTACCAATGACACCAAACAACTCCTAATACAAGTAATACTTAAGCCATGCTGACTTTGAATTCATCTTTCCCCTGATGTTAGCACCATGTCATATCAAAAAATGAAGCACATCCACTGTACAATTCCTCCATTTCATCTCTTTCCTTGTATTCTGACTGCTCCTGGACACCCTTTACTCACCCCTGATGCAGAATGCAACTTAAATTTGTATTTCCAAATTCTAATGGCAGAGGCTTTTTTCAACTGTAAAATTCCTGTTTTCCAATTTTAAATTTTGCTTGTTTAAAAAAATGTTCTTCTATATGTGGTTCTCAAGAGTTTAGTTGGGTTTTTTCCTATCCTTGGGAAATTTCACTAGTTGAGGATCCAGAGTGAGGGGAGTTTGTTTGATTTTTTTTTTAAGGTGTATAGTGAGCACTCTTAGGACAGTAATACAGGCTAATAACTAGAATAGTTTAATCCCATTTGAGCTATAGCTTCTATGTTGGACAAATTATTTTTGCTCTTGCCCTTGACTCTGCTTCAATTTGCAGCAAATGAAAACTGTATTCTTATGTTCAGGGCAAAACAAATTAGAAAGGAAAAGAAGGTCAGATCAAGCAGAATTTACTTAGGCTGGTGGAGACATTTGCAGCAGTGGGTTCAAAATCTGACCTTGGATTCACATCCAATTTAATATAACTTTGGAGGGGTGGAATTGCTGTCTGATCATTCCCATAAGGCGAGAAGGAAAGATCAGAATATATTCCCAGACTTGGTATTTTTCCAAGCAGAAGTAAACCTGGCACACACCTCCTGCAGAATGAGACATTCCCACTTTGTCAGACAATGAGCAAAAGCCTGAGCTGAGAATTTCTAACTTCGTTATCAGTGGCCATTTGTAAAAAGGTGTGTACAGTATTTACTGAGACTGATGTTTCTCTGCCCTTGGTTTAGCTTGAGGAAGAGATTTCGACATGTTTAAGAAATTTACACAACACCCTGAACCCAGCCATTTGGCACTAATTTAAAGTACAGGCATCACGTACGACTTTTATTAAAGCCTCTCCTGCCCCATTTGCCAATCTGCTACAGCAGACAGTGGAAAAGGAGCAAGGATTCCAGGGTTTCTGCAGTGCTCACAGGGGTGGGATTTATGGGTAATATGTGAAGTCAGAAATCCTTTCTCAAGGTATTGGCCAAACTAACAGCTGGTTAGCACCTTCCTTCTCTTTGCTTCTGATCCTTGTCTCCTAAAGAAAAAGAGGAGCAGAAGAGGCAGAGGTGACTTCCTACAGTCTGTCTCAGTACTTGTTCTGTGCAAGCAAGATGCAAGGGAAGTAGCTCCATGTGAAAATGGGATTAACAGTCCAGAGAAAAATTAAAGATGGACATGGCTTAGCTCAGGGTTAAGCACTTGGCTTTGATCCCACATACCAGAGAAGACCCAGAGGTGCAGCATGTTACAAGACAAGGCGTTGATACTTTGAGTCCACTGCCACCCTGTGAAATGCACAAGGTTCTGCCACAGACTTGGTATAAACAGGATCACAAACTGCCCATGTGGTGGCTGAGGAGGTTTAAATATTTACAGTACCTTGGCTGCAGATGTCATTAACATCTTAAGCTGATGCTTTCTGTGTATTTCGTCACTACTAAAGTATGAACACTCTGCTCTCGTTACCATAAATTTCAACTTCATTTGGTTTTTCTCAGTTTGCTCTGAATAATGTATTCGCATGGAAAAAAATTTTTTAAAATCCATCCATTTGATATTAGAGTATTAAAACATCACTGGGTCATAATTTTATGGTTATGTTATACACACAGTTTCAGGATTGTCACTAAAAGCTCAGAATTGCAAACCATTATAATTGCAAAGCAAGTAGAGAATTGTAAATGAGCAAAGAGTTTCAAAATAGAATGGTTAAAATTATAATGATGTTGATCCACTCAGTGTCATGCAAATAAATTCTTTAGAAATTTCTGTTCAGTTTCCAAAAGGAAAACTTTTTCCTTCCACATGCATTATTTGTCCTTTACATTAACCTGAACAATCAGGCTATTTTTTTTTTAAGTCAAAGCATTTCCAAGTTGCATGGTATTTGTGTTATAACAAAAATTTTGGCTTGAGATTTAGGCAGAATAGGAGTTATGAGAAATTTTACAACTTCAGATCCTGTGCTGCTGATGTGTTCCGTGACAGGATGGCTCAGGTGTCTGGCTGGGAATCACCCAGCACTGTACAGTGCTGAACCAGCATGGACAGAATAACCTGGCCATCGGGGTATTCCCTCTGTTTTGCTGTGAATGAGGGGAGGTCTGAGGCAGGTAAAGATAAGGACAGCTGCTGGAAATATCTGAATAAAGCCCATTTGTCAGGCTCGCTTAGGCACTCAGCTTGTGTGGATTTCCAACAAACCTAACTACAAATGTCTAAGAATCTGGCACACAAAGACTTAGAAATAAACACAAATTGTTTTCTTTTGGACAAAATTCATGCCTTGACCCAAGCAAGCAGTAGGTGCTGTGCTCAGCTTTCTGACAGAAGAGTATTCTCCTCACATGATACTTCTACATCCTGGACAAACAGAACAGAGGAAATGAAAAAATGGGCATATTCCAACTCCTTAGCTCAGGTTTAGGGAAAACAAAAAAGGAGGGGAAGATACTGCCAGTCACTTTTTGTCACTTTTTCCAGTAGATCAGGCGGTGTCCATACCTAGATACACCTGAAATTCATGAGCAGGTGACTGAGAGAGTGCAATAACCAACAGAACTTGCACAGCTTCAGAGACTTACAGAGCTGGCAGCACTTTTTGGATTATTTGCTGTCTGGTCTGCTATGGATCACAACATCTTAAATATCACAAGAAAACTTAATTGAATCAAATACCTTCTATTAAAATAATTAATGCCTCAGAAAGGAAGCCAAGACTTGTCAAGACAGTAAAGGCAGAACACTTTTGCTTTATCAGGTAGTTTTTCTTCCCCACCCCAATTTCAGGCATTAACCACCAGTCTTCACAAGCTGCATCTCTCCATCTGGAACAGGTGTGCTCTAACTCTTAAATATTGATTTTTAAGTGATACCAACTAAAGAGTTTTCTACTACCTGCCTTTATTTCTCTTTTATCCTCCAAGGCAGCCAACTCTCATTTACTAATTGTGCAGTTCAAGAGATCAGGCTGCTTAGTCTAAGGCTTTTCTTTTTGCACTGACTCTGGGTTTTTATGAGTCCCTTTCAAAAAGTGGCCTCCTGAAAGACAGGAATACAGCACTGCCACGTGAGTATCAGCAGAGTCACACTCAGAGGCAGTGATTAAAGGACCCCTTTCTCCAGCTGCTCCCTAGGTTTGACCTGGGGCTGCCCATTCCCAGTCAGGGCTTCAGATCTCTTCCAGAGCTATTCTGCTTTTCCAGACACTTCCCTCTGCTCTACAGGTCCGGCCTTCAACGTTTTGTTTCATGTTATCAGAGAGGATACAATGTACTTGAAGATGGATGATGGGAATGTTGAGCAGCACCAGGCAGAATCTCTCTACCTTTGGAGCTCGGTAATGTTTTCCCATTGACTTACACTTCATGAAGTCTGACAAACAGCTTATTCTTAATTCATTTAACATAAGCTTTAATTATATTGTTTTGTACTTTTTTATTAGTGAAATGCCATCTGATACTGACAATACCTTTATGAAATCTAATTCTATTATTCCATGCAGGTAACTTTATTAAGCAAGTATAGAATCATTTCAGAGATTTCCTGTTATTGATTACACTGATATCCTTAGGTCTTTTAATATTCATTTCCTCATGAGGCTTTTACTCTTCTGTTAAGAATAAATGCAACATAACTAATCTATAAGCAGCTGGTTTTGCTCTACTTGCTGTCTTATTTCTAGAGTTTCTAAGCTTTTACTTTGTTACAGCTCACATTAAAATTTCATGTCAGCTGATGGAGACTTCCCTGAGCTTCTTAGAAATCCAAGATGAATTCTATTAAATTTAAAAATGTGAAACACAGCTCCTTTGGGGTGGAAAGTTTAGCAGCACCTTGATGAAATGCAAGTACATGCTGCTACTTTTTGACTGCATTTGCATACAACCCTACTGATGCCTCTATCTTCCTTTTCTTAACCCTTTTTCTCCCCCTGCAGCAGGCCTGGGCAGGTTAGGAAAGACAACCCTTTCTGAAACTACTGCGCTGGCAGCTGTTGAAAAATACTGAGTACACTGGATGTCACATCAGAACTTCCCATCTGTCTCCCAAAGTCCCCCTCCTGGCACTCTCTCTGTCAAACACAGGGTTGGCAGGGTTGTTCTTCTGGACAGGTGTGACTTTCTCTGACTTAGTTAATTTTGGGGAGATCTAAGTTGGCGGATGAGATTATTCTGATTATATCTTTCATTATACTTTTAGTTTCACTGGGTCAAAACACCTCAGAGTTAAGAACTTAAATCAGAAATAGAAAGCTTACTATGTGCTGATCCTTAAAATAATTTTCCTTTGTTAACATTTTAAAAAGAAAAAGCTGAAAAAATCCAACAACACTGAGAAACAGCAGCTATGCACTGCAGCTATACTTTATAGCATTTTTAATAGCTAACTGTGGATTCAGCACCCCTGAAATATTATCATTCTGGAGCCAAGCAATATGATGCCATTAAAATTCTTTATTCATTTATTTGAAGTTGTTTCACTGACTTATTCCATTGCCATCTAAGCCATTACAACATCAATTGCAGTGTCTC
The DNA here is from genome assembly GCA_013399225.1 of Rhipidura dahli. NCBI lineage: Eukaryota > Metazoa > Chordata > Aves > Passeriformes > Rhipiduridae > Rhipidura > Rhipidura dahli. The sequence goes on from VXAC01003198.1 coordinate 145,952, forward strand.
CCAGTTATGATGTTACAGAAATTGCAGCCTCATACGTTTCCATTTTCCTATGCTAATTTTGGTTGCTTCACACAGCCCCTCTCCTGATGTTAACTGCACTGTCTCAGACAGTTTGACTCACACAGTAACCATTCCAGGGATGCATAACTGCAGCTTATTGGCAGTACCCAGACTTAGGCCTGCCATTTACATCAAAATTAATTCAAGATCATGTTAGGTGTATGAAGAAAAAATTCATTACATTGACAGTAATTCCACTCTAAAGTATTTGAATTACAAGTCTATTGTAAAGGAGGAGGGGAAATCACATTTCGGATCTTCAGCTACGGCACATTTACAAAAAAAAAAAAAAA